>JAGXCT010034269.1:0-47381 GCA_022495035.1 Philopotamus ludificatus
TAGTATATGACATCACGAATCAGGTATATAAGTTGCGTTAAATTATAACCATTAAATAGAATGTTATCGAATGTTAGTAAATTATTATCCGTAAGTAAAAGTGACCGTCGCAGTAAGGAAATATTAATATTTCAACTTCCATTCAACGTCACAAACATATTTTAATCCAGATAATTTAATTAGCGTATATTTCACATGTGTTAGCTATTAAAATAACAGGCATAATATTTTATGCAGATGATATTATTTGCAAAGTTGATTAATTAAAACACTTTTATTATAAATTTATTTATCTCGAATAATACCATCCTGTTAAATAGATAAAACTGTGCATAACCGGGATAAATAACCAGTTAATATATTCACTTGTATATTTCAACGATATAGTTATTGTATTTGAATTAAATTTTTCCACTCCGTCCACTATTAGCCGAATCTATGATTTACTCTTTTTATATTTTTTTTTACAAATTTATTAAAAGAGAAAAAGATCATTGGAATATGAATAAAAAGCATCTATAGGGTTTGATCTGAAATCCTATTTTATTATTTATTATTTAAGTGGCATATTAACCCTGAGGCGGGTCTTTGCCACCTGGAGGGCACCTCCGTCGCAACCATGATGTCATGACTGCGACGGACGTTCTCCAGGTTATTATATTAAAAAAAGAAAACATAACTTGGTTCAAGTTGTTTCTACGGAGTGGAAAAGGTTTAAGCTTTGGTGACTGTATTGTTGTTTTGTCGTTAAAAGGATACATTTGGCAGAGCCAAGACGTGGGTGAAAGAGCTTCAACGTCAAGCGTCTCCGACAATAGTAATAGCCCTAACAGGTAACAAAACTGATCAGGCCAACAAACGGATGGTAGAAATTGAAGAGGCACAAGCTTACGCAGACGAGAACGGATTGCTCTTTATGGAAACCAGTGCAAAGACCGCTATGAACGTCAATGAGATATTTTTAGCGATCGGTTAGTAATTTTTTTTTCAATACTCGTATTGTTACAAACTAGTTTTATGCTAATCAATTTCGTGGATGTTGTATTATCGTTTATACGATATTGTGCGTCGATTTATTTTTTATCTAATTATTAAGCCTACGAATTATAATAGATTAGATTAAAATATTTATTTAAATGTAATTAGTCATTGTATTATTTTTGCGTTATATAATAAATAGGTTTATTTTTATATTAATTTCAGCTAAAAAATTACCTAAATATGAACAAGTGAGTGGAACAAGTGCTAGCGGACAAGGTCGCCGGCTTGGGGAAGGAGAAGCTCCCAAACAAGCAGGAAACTGCTGCAAGTGATACAGCCAACAACTGGTATGTATCATAATGGGCGAGGCAAAAGAAATGTTGGCGGAATGCTTTGGTAGTTCATTCATCATGAACTATTAACAGGTTCAGTGCCAAGTCTGCCACCAGTGGTGGGCAAAGCGCGGCATCGATGAACGGCCCCAAAACTAATTTTATTTAGCACTTGCGTTTTTTAAAGGTCAAAATTATTAGGTGGACCAGGTAGTAAACCATTTTTTGTAGTGCAACATTCAATTTTATTTAAACCTATTATCCGATTTGTTAATTTTCAATGCCTCCTTTGTGAAAACTTTATGGTTTTGAATTCTTCTTCTTTGGTCGGCACCCCCATGTCTGAGGATCGTGATCATTTTCGTTCAGAAAATTCTTGATTTTGTCTCTCAAGGATTCTCTGCATCCTGCATCCCCAGACGTGAAAGGCCACGTGGAGCCTGTATGTCTCTCACTTGTCGCTCCAGCGGTAAGCCCCGTCCTTCCCCTGCGTCCTTGTACGTTTCCAAGTGCGATGAGCTTCTCCAGGCTATCGTTTCTTCTGGCGAGATGTCTAAAGTATCGAAGAATCTTTTTGAAACATATGGTCGAAAGTCGGTCTTCTTTGGAGTTCCCCATTTCTTTTAAAACGGACACGTTTGTGCGTTTAGAGGTCATGGGAAACTTAGCAGACATAGCCAAGCACCACATTTCAAAGGCATCAATTTTCTTTTTCATAATAACCTTTATGGTCCAGGTTTCTACGCCGTAAATAAAAATTGAGAATGCCAGGCTAAACGTGTTTTTGTCTTTTTGGATATCCCCCTGCTTTTCCAAATCGTTGATAGCTTTGACATCCCATTTTTAGCAGGTTTTGAATTTATTAATATTGATTTTACCATTGTTTTTTTTCGAAAGAAGTGCTCTATAGATTTAAAAGTTGGTAGTTGGATGGAGCAAGGTCTGGCGAATTCCATGGTTGTAATAAAACTTCCCAGTTCAACTCTTGCTTCATTCTTGCTGTATGAGGGAGTGTGTTGTCTTATTGCAGTATTACTCTACTTCGGTAGACTATATTTGGACGTTTTTATTTCTACTTCAGGTTGAGTCTCACCAATTGTCGATAGTAGACTTCGGACGTTATTGTTTCACCCGGTTTCAGTAATTCCCATTGAATGATCCCTCGAAAATTTTACTGTATGCACAAAAGAACCTGTTGTAACATTAATCTTGTTTTTTGGGGTCGTAATGAGTGTTTAATTATTTAAAGGTCATTGTTTTTTGACTAACATTGTCGTACAATATCTACTTCTCAGCTCTATTGTAGAGGCCTGGTTTCATTCAACACCCTTCTCCATTTTATCTGGTCTGCTGTCACGTCACTCCATCTTCCGGCAAGTTTAAATGATGAAGTGTCCCTCTGTACACGGTCCAATCACTTCAGCCTTGGTCTTCCTTTCCTTCAGAGACAGGAAGGCTTGTTAACCATAACCCTTTTCGGCGGCTGATTGTCCCGCATCCTTGACACGTGACTGGCCCACCGGAGTCTGACCACTCTGACGACACCTGTGTCCGGTATATTCTTGCATAGACAGTACAGCTTCGTCGGTACGTCGATGTTGTCCGCATAGGCAAGAAAACTGCACTGATTTATTAAGAATGGTGCCAGTTGTTTCCACGCCGCAATCTCATCTCCTGTTACAAGACAAAAATGATGGGTTTGTACATGGGGGCTTCTATGATAGCCGGGGGGGGGGGGGTATTGTGTAAAATGATTGTATTTTAATTCAGATGCAGATATTTTGCAAATTTTGCATTATTCTTTATTGCATTATAATGAATGTTAGACAATTGGAGATGTGCAAGACAAGATATTTGGTAATAAAATTAGTTATGCAACATTGCATTTCTTTGCCAGTCAGTGCAGGGCTAAATATGTTTATCAGAATGCATAGAGTTCACCGTTTTAGGACATCACAGGGATGCTCTTAATAACTCTCTATTTAAGTATTAAAAAACATTAAACCATTATTTATCAACCTCTATATTTATGCAAATAAATTTGTGTAATGGCGCAAGGGATATTTTTTAATATATGCTGTGACACAGCACATGTGTAATGTGTCCAATTAGTTGGATTAAAAGAAAACAAATTAAAGTAATTATTGGTTCTAGTGAGCAACCAAAGACCAATTCTGCAACACGACAATGGAATGCAGCCTTAGGATAAATATATTACACCCATCCCTCGCTTAACACGGAAGATAGGTTCTGCTAGATCACCGTGTAAACGAAACCGTGTTAAGCGAGACTAACAAATGTATGAAAAAGAGAGGATACGTTCTTTTTTAAAAATATTAAAGAAATAGGTAGATAGAACTGAAAAGTTATTGAAACATTATCAACATAGAAAATAGATATTTATTTCAAGTGTACCATTTTTTTACATTTAAAATGGACAGTTGTCGTTCAGATATACCCTAACCTAATCTTGGAAATTCCCGAAACTGTGCGGCACGTCTACAAAGCAAGATTTAATCGAAAAAAAATTTTTTTTCATCAAAACTGAAACCGTGTTAAAGCGAAACCCTGTTAAGCGAGTATCGTGTTAAGCGAGGGATAGGTGTATATCCATATCTATCTGATTCGTTTGATACTACTTACTTTGTCAAACGATAATAGTTTTAGGTGTTTATAGCATTCACTCTTATAGAGAACTGTGGTAAAACATAGATAGTAGTAAAATTATTTTCTTTCCGCCTTATCTAACACTTGTATGGAACAGTGGACCCCCCAATTACACTATCCCCAATTACACGCTGAGTTGAAATATTTTTTGCCAACCCCCACCTTGAACGGTCGCATTCACGCCGTTGCATTGCGACGAATACATACAAGGCCGACTATTCATTTGACATCGGTTCGGCTGCACAATAATATCGGGCGGCTCTCTGTGCTGTGCATACAGTCAAACGTTGGCTAGCGTCTGTGTATTCGACACGTGCCAGGCTTTACCCCCCAATAACACTATCCCAACTTACACTGTCCCGATTTTAGTGTTAGTGGGGGGGTTAACTGTATAATTATTTTGTTTTGTCCAGTTGATTTCATTGATGATTTATTTTTTATTTTCCAGGTTAGCAAAATAAGAAGTGAAATATATAGAATAAGACTGGGGCACCATCGAGTGATGGCAGGTTGAAGTATCATATTGAAATAAATCCATGATGAGTTTCATAAAATAAAAAAAAACATTTATATATACAATTAAATATAAATAATTATATAAAGTAAAAAATGATCAAAAATGCTTCATTTAGTTATTATATTCATTTTACTCATAAATGTTATATATTAGTGGCATTATTAAAGAAATTCTTTATTCTAATTTAAAAGTTTATATTTTTATGTGATACTTTCAGCGTTTTAGGAAGTATTTATAAATTACGAGTTAATAAGATAAACTTTAAATATATGTCAATCGCATTCCAAAATCAAATGCTGCTTTATGTGAGCAATAACAGATTTAGTTCTATTTTGATACGATCATTTTGTTTTTAACTAGACGTATGAACGTTGAAGTACAAGGGTGCAAATCGGCTACAACCTTTATTCAATTAGAGACGATAAGATTTATAGTACTTGATAAAGTAATAGTGTACGACATTAAAATGTTATATGGAAACATTGCAATAAAATATTTACGACAATGAAAATGATTTTGTAAGATGTGCCTTTTAATTTTGTTGTTCTCATCTTCCTCTCTGTAAATTTTGCTGCTGGCATTTAAGTTCACCCGTTTGGATTGGATATTTACGTAGTTAATTTCATTTTGTCTCCTAATTATTATTGATTATTATTAAACATAGCTTATCTTGTAAATATTTTTGATCATTTCGTATTTAATATCTTTGTATGAATTTTTCAACTGCAAGGTTTAATATTGATTATTTAAATGCATATGTATGCTTTATTCGGAATTATATTTACACACCCATTTCAATTATTAATTAAAAGCCTACGTGTTAATAGCGACACAGTTCTATTTTATAAAATTATATAAATGTATACAGATAGGTTTATTAATTGTCTATGTTTTACTACAGTAAGTAGTTGAATGATCTTAGTTTAATGTACTCTGGTACGTTCCAAGTTTATATCAAAAATTATATAAATATTTATTGAAACTAAATTTGTTTTCTTTCATTATTGATTCACTGCGACGTTTACTGTGATACCGATTTGTACGTTGAAAAACCACTACTAATATTATAAATACTTTATGTATATTATCTAAAGTGTGATATAAATTTATATTTTATTCATCACGGTTCAATTTTTTTTATTAAGAATATTCTTATATTTGAGATTTTTAGATTTATGAGTATCAGTACTAGGCTTCCGCATGTTGATACGTATGATTTTTGATTTGATGAATATAAAATATTTTAACCGTTTACCAATTAGTTTAGCCGTATCGATTGACACAATCGAGTCGTCGATTTTTCGATATCCGAAAATTTATATCGCAGTATATTTTTAATATAATTTAAGTATATTTTTATCAATCAGGTAAAGGGTTAAAATTATTTATTTGTGTTTAGCTTTTAAGTAACCAAATCATCAATCATATCTGCTGAAAATTAAGCAAACTTTTACTCAATATATTATTTAATATTTAAAAAGAAAGTTTAACGTTATTAGAATGAAACGCGTAATTTTTTTAAACATTTATGTATTTTATATTCGTACACCCTGTTTCAATTGATTATTGTAATTATTGTCTGCTTCCCGTTCAACAGTATATTTTAACGATTAATAAAAAAGCTAGCGATTTATTTTCATTTGGAATGTACCAAAGCTACTACTATAGTGTATATTATTATATAGTCAATGTCATGGGTTCAGTGGACAATGTAAATTTGTTTATTTTCTAATATGTAACATTATTTTAAACACTATAACCATCAGTTATGAATAAAATTTTTATCAAACTGGTGAGATCTTTTTGTTCTGATTGTTTTATACCACATTTTTTATTCAATAACGGAATTTAAGTCAGATTAACATCATATTTGATGTGATCTGCGTATCATACTTAGGGTTTTTATACAAATATACGCATTAATTCATAGTTTGAGTGATATATAAATTGAGTAATAGTTTGTGTGAATTGATATTCTCTGCAACGAAGCCCTGGAGTGGTTGCCAAATATTAATCTTAGATCAGTTTGATTGCTAGAAATATTATTGGCTAAAAACCTGCACTTTACTTGACCAATCTGTCACAGAGGCTAGAAATCAACTGCGCCATCCGAAGGGGTCTTTTTAAAATCAATATGACACACACATTCAGCGATGTCCCTCTGCAGACTGAAGACACGCCGCTGACTGAATTCTCGTGCCATGTGTCAATCGCATGTTTTGGCTCTCACTCTGCATATCGTACCGGATGCAAGCGAGAAAAAACATCACAGGCATGCCAACTGAAGCGAATATTGTTTTTATTTTTTTTCACGATTGCGGACAATAAAGGTCAATGATTATTGATAATATTTATTCTTTGGACATTTTTAGACAAATACAACATATTTGTGACATGTAGGTTTTATATAAAAAGAGTTATTCGAGAAAAATCATAAACTTAGGATCCCAAATAGCACGGCTAGATCAAAAATGTCAAGAAGTCAGGGATTTAAATGCCCTATTCTCACTTACTGAAGCCAAAAAAGAACATATCCTAATCGAAGTTACATGTCTTCTCACTCAGTAGTGTAATGAATAACTTCTAAGTAATATAATGTCCGTAAAATGTAATATATTGAATGAAGGCTAAAAATGGTTCATATATTTATTTAGAGATAGTTGAATACCAACTTTTTTTTCATTTCCAACATAGTTCTGTAACGTACAAGATAGAACTACTCTAAATTTTAATTTTTGTCAAAAATCATTATATATCATCAATATTAATTTACTTCCCTTAACAATAGTCCCCATCAGATGCATCAAACACTCGTACCAGTGCTTTTCAGAATCGTCAGAAGGCATTTAGTTCCTTCAGCAATTGTCTTTTATATATTTTTTTAGCTATATCGAAAATAAGAAGAAGTAGCAGAAGACCATGACTGGCGTATACGAAAATTCATTCGTGGACCAAAGTATCACCTTCTGTAGACCACCGTGTAAGATAAACAGAGGCTGTAGGCGATTGTAACCAATGTAATCGATTCATAGATGGACCAGATTGAGAGGTCCAGAATTGTTGCAGCCTGGGAAAAATATACACATTTAGTTAGGATTAGTAGATCGCCTACGTCCGATAACGGACGACTAGGCACTTGAAGATGAAGATAAAATTCTATTATCGAAATAATCTTATTGATCGAAGAAAAGTTATTGATGGAAACTAAACGATCAGAGCATAAAATTGTTTTTTTTTTATTAAGATATTGAGAAATTATTTTTAGAATATAGGGTAGCTGAAAGATATGTAAGTATACATTTTTGTATAATAAAATTTTAGCTCAATGGAGTGTGGAGAACTTTGGATTACATCAAATTCATAATAATAAGATTAACTTTTACAGCAATTTATAAGTATCTGTAATATTCATTTATTAATATATATAACTATACACAAAGATCCATTTTATCAGATAAATACTGATAGTGCAGTTTGTAGGTAACTAATATAAAAACGTCGTGTTGTATATTTACTGCATTAAAATTTTTGATGAAAAGAATTGTATTTTTTTATATTATGCCATAAAAGAGTTAAATATACTAATAAAATATACATAAAATAATATGAGGTTTTCAGTGTATAGTATTTATTTTATATTTTAATAAATTCAAGGTTAACGAAATGTTTATTTCTATATTGTACATTTAATATTTTATTGAAACGAGAATGGCGTCGCATTTGTGTAAAGAATGGAAATGCCCGAAATTTGTTGTCTTAAAACCAATTAAAAACATGCGTATTAAAAATATTTAACTTTATATCAATATATTTTTTTTAATTTAAAAAAGTATTTTATTGTATTGTTAGTGGGCTGCGTCAGTATTACAGTATCTTGTCATTTTGCCCCGGTGTTCCCCGGCGTTCCCGGCTCAAGTTACGCTGGCGCTTCGGGTTGAAAGATTTGATTCTATTGCATGATGAAGGACATAATGAAATGTCGGGATTCAGCTTTTTAAATTATATACGCCCCGGGCATGACATTATTTTACGAAAATATATGTGTCAACAACACTGTATATGGTCAGGAATTATAGCGTTAGGGCCAGGAGTTAAAAATAAAGTTTCGTTGCCGGTCGCGGGTGCTGGTGCTATGAACATTCTTCAGACAAGTGAGTGTTGGAAAAATATTGGATTTGTAATATTTGAATGCTTGCCTTTAGATTGATTGACCCTACATCTGCATGACTTTTCCATCACACTTCTCATTGTGACTTATTTTTACTGATTTTTCTAGATATGATGGAGGATTCTGTTGACGTTACGCCTCAATCAGCAAATAAATTGTCCGTATCACAGACGATGTAAGTAGTCATGTCATAAAAAGTGCATATTTCCAAATTATATTAACCATTAAACCATAATGCTATTTTAAAACGGTATGTTTTGACAAAGATAAATTGTAACTTGATGCTTAGCTATCTTTTTAACACTATAACAGATTCTCTTATATGATTGGTAAATAATATGTAACATACACAGACATTTCAATAGAGTAAGTGTGATTTCGTATAATATTTGCGTTGTTACATTCCTCGAAATATGATATATTAATTTAGATCTTTTTTTTATATATATATTTTACAATATATTATTAAAATTTTTATAGAACATTCGCTGGAAATGAAGATTATAACTGTGAAGATATAACAGCCCAAAATGTAGTGATTAACTCGAATGCCGGAGACCACGATCATGGATGTTCAAAGGTCAAATTCAAAAACATTGTCGATTACAATTGGGAGAATAAAATGTATCCCGGACAATTATTAGCCGTTCATATAGATGGAAAATTCTTGGCATACAGTCTTAAAGGTATTATTTTATTGATCGGCAATCGTAATATGCTGATTTTAATAACGATTGTAATTTTTAAAATGTTAATATGGTTTCAGCTATACCTAAACCGAGTCCCGGCAAACCGGCTGGAATGGTCCGTGTGGCGCATAGATCGACACAAGAAAGAGCATTGCTAAAAGGGATGCAAGGTCAAGTTCAAGATTTGTCTTTTGCTTATATCATGGCACAGGTGTTACTCGGTTGTATCGATGAAGAGGGAAACGTTTTTATTCACAAAATTGTTTTGGAATCTAATGGTATTGTGTAAGTAACTTATTTTATGGCGATGCTCGTAGAAATTGTATCATTTTTTAATAATACTTAATAAACATCTTTAGGCATTCACTTTTGCTGCATATTGCCATACCGGCAGAAGTTGGATCTGATCACCGTATATTATGGTGTCCTTATATACCTGATGTCGATGACCTCGATACTGATTCAGAGGACGATAGTTCCAAATTACTTCTTGCTATACAAGGCAATAAAGGTATATTCAGATTTTTAGAATACTGTTAAAGTTTTTGATTGAAATTTATTCTTTATATGTTTTCAGCTTACATTTGGAACGTCGGCCTGGTAACGTCTAGATATGGAGAAGGAGTACTTGCTTTAGATGAAATATCAGAATGTTATTTATGTATAGAAGATCATACACAGCCAATCATAGATGCAGCATTTTCGCCAGATGGTACTTCTCTTGCAACCGCATCTTGCGATGGTTTCGTAATGTTCTTCCAGGTATTTATTGATTAGCATATAGGTGATTATAGGAGTCACAAACTTTTTGTATTTGTCTAAAAAGTCTAAAGAATGAATATTATAAATAATCATTGATCTATATTGTCTGCAATTGTAAAAAAAATAATAAAAACAACAATATTCGCTGCTGTTGGCACGGGTGCGATGTTTTTTCTCGCTCTCATCCGATACGATGTGCCAAGTGCTAGTGAAACATGTAGGCGATCTACATGTTCTTGTTTTTCTCCATACAAAAAATTGAAATGTTTGATTTATTGATTTCTTTAAATCAAAAAATAAAATTGAATAACCTTAACCCCCTATAACGTCCCCCCCTATAATGCGGAACCTATCTCGACGTTGTAGGGGGTTTACTGTATAACGAATTCGCACTCACCTGCATTTGTATTTATTTTTAATATTTGTTTTTATTTTCAGCTTTATTTGAATTCTGATCCTCCGAAATGTTTATACAAATGGTCTCCACATGATGGAAAACCATTATCCTGTATTTTCTTTTTGGATAATCGTAACAGTACCGAGTAAGTGTTATTAACTGTTTGTGGTCCAAACATTTTTTGGAAACGTTTCCCTCAGGTCCAGAGCAATTTCAGCTTCTCTTATTTTTTTTTCTCAATAAAATAAAAAATAAAATAAGAAGTCTTCGGCAATCTAGAATCTTTATTAACGTATTTTTAAATAAAATTATCCTTTATAATCAAACAAAGTGTGATATTTTTAATAAAATGTAACTGGCTATCTTCTTTATAGAATTTTTCAATTAGAACACACATTCGAGAAGTCCCAACCAAACGTGGCCCCTCATTAGCTAGCTGAATCCTTATATGAATTCGTTGGTTACATTTTTTATTTCTTAACGACTATCTGTTTTTCTATATGTTATAACTTATTTATTTATTACACTGTTATAATCTTTTGTTTTTTCGTCAGCCGATATTGATTGCGTCAGCACTTTGATCTGCTCTATCTATTTGTTTTTTTCAAATATTTTCTTATCGGTAGGATATTTAGTTTTATTTTTGATAACTCTTACTCATGTCATATCCCAATTGATCTCTTTTATTTAAGACCTTCCTCAACATTCGGAGCAATAAAAACAGCTGTTGTGGATAATAAAAATTATGGCCTATCCCGTTCTATATAAATATTTTATAAATGTTTTATAAATGTTCAAATATATTATAAATGTTCAAACTATGTTTGGTGACCCCTGCTATGAGATATAATTATTTTTTTTTATTTACCTTTTAGTAAATGTTGATTTTTCGGCTCAATATCTTGATTAATACAAGAGTTATGATTTTTTTTGTAATAAACGACGTTTCACCGAATTTCGATGAATGGGCCTAGCTCTCATGTTTGACAGGGATTCGCCCTGTCGGAAATATTTTAAGTATTTGAGCGGAATATTGTCTCAAGCCGCAGGTCACTCGAATGGTTTAATGACGAAATGACGAATATTTTACAATTGTAAGGGTGGTTGTTCATAAAATAAGTAATTCTAAGAAAAAAAATCATATATAAATACATATTTGACACTGAACCTGCCGGAAACTTTTAGATGTCGAGTACGTCTTGACACTGGACCGCAAAGCGTTAAAAATATATGTATAAAATAATATTATTTTTAATATAATATGTATATTTTACAGGCAGTTTTGGAAGTATGTTGTGACTGGTGCCGAAAAGAATTCTGTTTTAAAAATATGGTCCTGTCAAACGTGGGGATGCTTACAAACCATAATATTTGCGCCGCATCCAAAATATACAACCATTGCACTGAAGGCCAGTTTGGACCACAGTGCTAAATATTTATTACTATCCGATATATACAGAAGAGCTTTATTTATTTTGCATTTTGATCAAAACACGGATGATACAGGAGCTGTATATTGTAAAAAAATAACAGAATTTTATTTAACACATTCTATTCTATGTTTCGGAATCGTAGATGCTAGTAAGTTTCTCATATAGACTTTTAAGTTCCATTAAAAACTACAACGATATTTGATATTATATTATTTTTAGAATTGAAACGATTAAAATGTCCGTCTAGTTGTCCGGATGTTTATCATCAATCCAACGAATATCACTCACCGAGCGAATCTCCAGTTGAAATTAAGGACGAAAACGATGTAAATATCTTCGATATTATTAATTTCATTTGAATATATTACTGTATTTATGAATTTGTTTAGGAAAATCATTTTGATAACGATGCACTATCTAATGGGCACGACGGTGGTATGGATAACGAAGACGGATGCAATATTAGTGCAGTGGTTAGGTTGTATCTGATACAACCGAATCGTTTACAAGAGGGATATATCACGTTTTCACCTATTGCATCTGGAAATCGACCGAGCGATAAAAGCATGAATATATCCATTCTAACTAATGACACCTTAGGATATAAAGATGGTAAATAAAACTAATCATGTGATTGCGACAAATTTTACATCATCGTTAATCATAAATTACGATTTTTAGGACTTACTGATATATCGCAGGACGGTGATACATCGACGCTGATTAATAGTCCTGAAAAGGATCCACAGTTTATTGATATTGAGGAAGATATCTCGCTCAGTGATGCCCAGCAGCCGCTTAATACCATATTGGTACAGCAGAGTCAACAATTAAAAAATCTTTTGATGCGTTCACAGGTTCAAATTTATCATTTAATATTATAATAATTAATATTTTTGATAAATATTTTTAATTTGTATTAAATCAGATGGCACCTAGCGGGTTTGTGAAGAAACCACCGTCTCCGTTGCAACCAGGCACGTTGTCAATTGGAAATATGACATTCGTTCCACTCATCCCACTTCTTCCGACGTCAACTTCGTCACAACCTCAACTGAATTTGATGACTCCCGATGCGTTTAGGTATTAAAATATGTTCAAATATATAGCGCAGTATTATCAAATATTTGCAACATATAATTTTTATTAGCACTGCAAAACACGACGAAGAAGATCCACCGATTTCAGGCTCTCCGGAAGTAATCTGTTTACCGCCGGTGCCGGTGCTCGATAGTGAAATGCATTTAATCAATAATCATATTGTCGCAGAACCATCTCCGCCTATCACCGAGACAATCCACGCTTTATCAAACAGTGCCAGAGGTTGATTTGATTTTTATTTATTTGTTTTTTAATTTAATTTAAAATCATGAATTTACCCTTATGTATCTTATTTGGGTGTTTATTGTTTTATAGTATTTGTCGGTGATCAATCACAAACTATCGCTGATTCCGGTAAATTTGCATCGGGTGGTTCTAGTCCGAGTAGGGAAGTACAGGAAATATTATCAGTTAAAGGTTCGGATTGTTATTATGAAGACGAATTTGAAAATGAAATGAACGGACAGACCCCGAGAAACGATAGAGAGGATTCTGCCAACGAACAGATACTATCACCGAAATCCCAACAGGAATTGTTATTAAAGCAAGCACTATTCGGCGGAACTGCTGATGGAAATCTATATAAATCGCTACAGCTCAGTCATACATATCCTCCGCCTCCGACTAAGCCTCCAAAGATTAACAGTAGCGGTAATGTTGGATTGTGTAACAGTATTAGTAATTTAAGCTTTTTAATATAAGTCTCGTTTAATATTAGTTCATAATTTTATAATTAAATTAAAACGTTGGGGGTGGTTAGTATTTGTGGAACATGTGCAGATAGAATTATACATATAGATCATATAAATTAGTATATTTAGTCCTGTTACCGATTAGTATATATATTATTGAACAACAAACAGTAAGAGAATTCTAGAAAAAATGCACAATTTTTAATGCAATAATGTTTTTTTCGAATGGTTTGCAAATTTTAATTAATATAACGTATTATATCATTTGTTAAACAACTTAGACACAACTAAACGACAGATCAATCAAAGAAATGTAAAAGCTTTAAGCTATTATAGAGATCGAATTAATAATATGGATTAAATTACATCTTTGAAATATTAACCTAATGAGTCACCTAATCCATTTTGCTCTTTACACGGAAAGATATGTGAAACAGACAATATTTAACATGTTCATAATGAAAACCGCTACTATTTAACCTAGCCGTGCCAATGCGGTCTATTAGGGACTCCAAGTTTTTGATTTTTTTTCGAATAACTCTTAAATTTTGTAATCATTGTCATCATCGGCAATGTTTTCTTTATTGGTGCAATGTGTTTTCTCGCTCGCATCCGGTACGATGTGCCGAGTGTGAGTGAAACCGTATTGATTAGTTAAAAATACAAAATATTGACCAAATTTTGAAGCATATCATGAAATGATAAAAGATAAAAATTATCTTAAATGATAAAGAATTCATCAATATCTTGACTTGAAATGCTTGGGGTCCCTGATAGACCCCCTTTGGGACGACTCGGTTATTTTCGAGTTGCCGTGATGTATCGGTGAACTTTTTAAATTAAAATCTTCGTGTTTCATATTTTTATATGAAATTTAAATATTTTTCTGTTATCGGTAGCCATTTTAATGAAAATATTATCTCATCTGTTTATTTTTTCATTCTGCTTGGGGTACTACGAGGCGTAGCTTCTCTTCTTAATCATCTGACTTTTCATGACCTTAGTTTAATGATATATTCCCATTAATTAATTTTATTGATCAAAGCAGTCTGACAGCTATTTAGTGTTTAAAATCTTGAACGATTAGAGTAATATGATGATTATTTTTCTTTTTCTACTTTTTAGACTAGTTTCTTTAACACGTTTACTGCCAAGCAAAAATTTTGAAAGTTCGGGCTGGGCCAGTAACAAATTTTTGTTGGATATTATGTATGTTATTGTAAGTAATATAAATAATGTGTAATTGGGAGAGGCCATTTATGCAAGAAAATCCAATGTAAAAAGTATCCGGCGGCCCCTGGGTAACATTTCGTTTTCAATGTTTTTGCTGGCCACCATGGCGCTGTGCGAACTTTAAGTGCTGAGCACATGTGGTCACCATGGTGGTAAACGTGTTAAAGGTTGAAAAACGGTATATTTTTTTATGAGGTCAGTGAAGAGTTGAAGTGTTTGAGCATAATTAAAAAAAAAATCACCAAATAATTTATTTACTTCGAAAAAGATGGCGGGACATTTTCGTAAAAGAAAGGAATACTGTAAATTGTAAAATGAATTTAAGAAAATCAACCCATCGAAAGAAGATCTATATCTGCCTCGTAAATTGCACCGACAGACATTCGCTCATTGCATTGTGAGAACAATAACAAAGAAATACATACGAGAAGTCTGCTACAAACGCCCCAATTGACGGCCAGAGCATTAAATCTGGGGCAAAGGATTAATTGTTGAAATCGACGAGAGTTACGTCACTAAGCATAAGAACAATTCCGGCCGAATGCTTTTTTTGTAGAGAGACGCACAAATACTTCTTAGTTTCTTAGATGAATCTGGTGTGGAAACATTATTTGGCTAATTCGGCTATTAGACAGATGGTAGACAGATACTACTGACAAACCGTAAAAGATCGGATTTCAACATCTTAATGTCAATTATCACTAGAATATCCTGGAAAACTGCAATATACCGATCTCAGATATTGACCCAGAGTGCCTGACGAATGTGAGATTCATTAAACGGCCTAATAAACAACACGAACAATACTGCATCATTTCAAGTCATCCTACACATTAATTAATAAATTCGATTACCTTATATTCAATTTAATTAATAAATATGTAAAAAGCTGTTTTGTAATAATAATTTTTATAGTTTTGGAAAGAGTTACCTGTTTCCAAAACTATAAAAGTTCAGTTAATCAGTGCTTTGAATTATGAACACGTTTTCGGAATAAATTATGCTTGCACACTTATAAGCACCGCTGTTATATTGGTGATGTTTTGATATCAGTTTTTGGTGCTTATTTTCATTAGGTAATGTTGCATGGGGACCAACGATATTATACTTTTATTAATAAGAGTTATTTGTGAAAATATGTGAATTTAATTAATAACACAATGATATTTTCACGTAAATAACTTGATTTTGGATATTTTTGCTTGTGTATTTCACATTGGATGTGTGTTTTTCAGGTTTTAATGAATCGTCGAATCCTACAATATGGCCTAGCATTAATTTAGCCGATATAAATAAAGCGAATCAACGAAGGTCCATCGATAACAGTGATAAATCTAGCACTCACAGTAAAAGCAATAGCGTGAATTTATCGGCCGTAGTCGATGCGATCGAGAACGACGTGAGCAATAATTCGATTCACGATAGCACTAAGCAGCCTAATAAATTATCTTATAGTCCAGTTCAAACGCCCGATATGGGTCCCTTGATATCAAAATTAGATCAATTATCCGGTATTGGTATTGTTTAATCGGTTAAATAATATGTAATTATATGTAATAATTGTTTTATATGATTTTCAGGTTTTATATGCGATCAGCAAAAAGAGATCTCGGTGTTAAAGGGCGAGTTGTGCTCGTTGCGAAGAGTTTATCAGAGTGTGATCGACGATAATAATTCAACTGTTAAAATTGTAGAACAGTCGCTGATTAAAAATCAAGTACATTTGAAACAAATGGTGGAGACGGCTATTTCTAGCAGGTAAATAAATGAAATTGACGCCTATCTGTGATTTGTTCATAACAATATATATTTTTAGAGTGGAAACGGATCGGGCTAATCGAGAAGCTCTATTGTCGGGAGTATCGCAAATAGTTGGCGTTCAAATGGCTGAAAAGTTAAACGCCGCTGTGGCTCACGAAACTCGTACTACTCTCATCCCGCTCATGGAGCGTATGTTAGAACCCGTCGCTAGATCCCTACAACTCGAACTATCTAGAAAACTCACCGCCACCGATCATTTATTAACGGAAAATATTCAAAAAATGGTTAATAATAAGGTATTTATATTTTAATTAAAATTATTAATAAATGATATAATAGATTGTAATTATTAATGCGTTGTAATCTTTCAGAGTGTCATGGATAATCTATGTTTAGCTATTGCCCACTCGTTAACCAACTCGACCAAAGAAGCATTCAAACAAACCATTCAGACGTCATTGATACCTCATTTAGAAAAAGCGCAATCACAAATGTTCAAGCAACTCAATCAATCTTTCAGCTCCGGCACCAAGGAATGTATGTATATCATCGACAAATCCGTCGTGTTAATGAATTCGATTTTTACATGTTATCCGATCGGTTCCAGATTTATCGGCTTTCGACAATTGTACAAAGCGGACTCTAGAAAACGCGACCACCATAGATGATTCAATTTCAAAGGTGAAATCCGTAACGACTTTACTCCAATCGGCTCTAGATCATCAGAACAAAAACAACATGATCAATTCCCAAACGCAACAATCTATCAAGCAGCTGAACATCTTGACTAAAGAATTACAGAGCATCATACCGATCACGCTTCAGGGGTTCGTACTCTAAATGTTTTGATTTCATATATTATAAATATTTTTTATTGTTATTAATTCAACAGCACAATCTGTAAACTATTACAATAAGTTGCTCTTATTTTAACTATTAACGAAGGCCTTCTTCAGACTTTTTTTTTTAAATATCGAATGTTCTGCTCTTTTCAAATGCCTCTTCGTACTTGAAATTTCCTCTCTCAGTTGTGATGTCAGTGTGTTGGGATGATTTTTTTTTGTCTTAGGTGTCTATCTAGCGCAGTGGTTCTTAACCTGGGTTCGATCGAACCCCAGAGGTTCGGTGAGTCAGTCTCCTGGGTTCGGCTGAGGTCAAAACACACACCCGACTTATTGTATGATATTATGAAAAATGATACGACGTATGATATAAGGGTTCGGTGAACGTGCATATGAAACTGGTAGGGTTCAGTATGTAAAGGATGTGGAAGGATTCGTGACTCGGACCATGGCGAGCCTTTACTCTCGCCGGTGGACGAAATGCAAACACAGTTTATACGGTTGAACACATCGACACATTTATTAATTATAAAGAGGGTACTACGAGGCAGCAGTGGAGTTCTACGAAGTAAGCCGTGATCAGCGGCGTCCTGAATGCTCTCTGTGAGCCTCTGACAATAATGTGGCACTCCTGGCGGTTGAGAGTCAGAGTGTCGTAGAGCCACCTTCCTTGATGATCCTCGACGAGGGCCGGCTGGGGAGCCGCGGAGTTGCTTTCGGCGTAACATGCCAGTCTGCGGTCCCGAAGTACCGTGGATGCTGATCCTGGCTGATCTAGTTAGCTCGCTGATTATAAGATCGATGGAATATCAGAAGTGCCATCACGGAGGGACGAGAGGAGAGTCTCAGAATCGTCATGGCGAGAAATAGCGCGGGAAGCGTGTTCAGCTGCAACTGCGGGCAGAGGTCTGCGCGGGGGAAGCGTGGTAGATTTCCGGAGCCGCCGCGTATTGTTGCCAAGTCACAACACGACGTTGGCCCAAACACGTGGAATAACCACCACAAGTACCTCCAACAACGTTAAGAACCACTAATCTAGCGTCTTGAATTGGAAGTGATCAATTACTTTTACATTCGAGGAATTTGCTTTGCCCCAGATTTGAATACCATATGTCCAAATCGGACGTAATATGGATTTATAGATAAGCAGTTTATTATTTAGGGGTAATTCTGAGTGTAATCCAATGAGCCAGTGTAGATTTTGCAGTTTTATCCGTAATTGCTTTCTCTTATTCATTTTATGATTTAGAAGTTTATACGGCGATCTAAACACAATCCCAGGTATTTAACTGAGTCTGTCTGGGTCAGTAGCTCACCATCGATGCCTACAGGAGGACAGTTTCCCTTAGAGTGAATGTTATATGGACTGAATTGGTTTGATTTAGTATAATTTTCCTCATTATTAGCCAACGGTGAATATTTATTGGACTTTCTTTGTCTGGATCATCGTATGATGCCGGAGTGCCGTGGCGATTAGGGTGTAGGGTATATCAGCAGTGTATAGTAAATTCAGGATTGGACCAATTACGTTTCCCTGTGGTACTCCAGAGTTAATCGAATACAGTGCGGTCCTTTCTTAATTTTGCCTGACGTGGAAATGTCTGTTTGAAATATATGATTTTAAGATTATGTAAAAATGATCAGGAAGATTTTTCTTAATTTTGTGCAATAGTCCTTCATGCTAAACTGGGTTATATCAAGGAATGCCGCAAGCAATACCTCTTTCTACCAGATTGTCGTGTATTTTATCAAAAATCTGTGAATTTGTCCGACAGTTGATTGGCTCTCTCGGAAACGGAATTAGTGCTCTGGAATATGATATTATGCTTTGTTAAAAATGGTCTCATTTTTATAAGAGTGAGTTTTTCAAAAACTTTTAACATAATTGGTATCAAGCTTCAAGGTAATTGGGGCTCCCCTTTCGTGTCCATACCGCAGGGACCCGAGCTGTCTTGGTATGCGGTTTTTTGTAAAGAGTTTCCCTCTCTCGGATATTGCTGGCATTGGACGTACATCTTCTACCATGTTGGTATCGGATTTTACCCTCTCGACTGTGTCCAGGCAAGTAGGAGGGGGTTTGTCTTGGTATTCGTTTATTCTCTTCTCTATGGCGTTATCTGCTTACAACGAGTCACGAATGACAAGTAGCGAGCGACCGCACACACACACCTATAAAGATATACACAGGCATACATATGCACATCTGCCCAAAAGCAAGGAATTCTCAAGCGGTCGCAAGTGATTATTGACCTTGTTGCGTAATAGCAATCCTTACATCATGGGGAAAACTTCCTCAAAGAAAAGGTCCCCCAGAAAGAAGAGGAGCGAAAGTATCGGGACTAGACCATTTATCAGATTAGGGTTTTCCTTCCCAGGGTATACTGTCTCTGTGGTGCGAAATCCGTTAGAGACCAGATTTATTTATGCACATAAGGATATGTGTACACAAACATGTACATATGTTTTCAGGGCTGCACTATTTTGTTGAGTATTTATCAAAGTTTACTTGGGTGATGCGTTTTTTGATGTGTGTCAGGCACTCATTGTTGATATTAATTTATGATAATTATTTAAAAAATTTCAGCGTACTTGAGAATCAATTGTCACCGATTAAAGAATGCATCCGAGAGCAGATCACGTCGGGTATGGCAGCCCAAGTTGTGCAATTAGAAGACTGCGTACTCTCGGCAGTTAGATCCGGAGCCCAAACCCCAGCTCCCAGTATCGTCGGTGTACAGGTACGTAAAATCCTTGTCTCTATCTTCATTGTGATACCGCTTTATCTAATATTTTAATTTGTTTCAGGCGCAGCAGCAACATATCGAAAGCCTCTTGCACAACGGACAACCGAATTCGGCATTCCAATACGCTCTCAATGCTTCCGATTTAAAACTGGTAGTTTACACTTGCACCATCGCCGATCCCCGTCAAGTGTTTTGCACGCCGTGTCCGCTTCAACCGAATGTTCTATTGTCGCTGATACAGCAATTGAGCGCCGATATGACGAGTGATACGCAATTAAAGTGCAGTTATCTGGGGGAAGCCGTCATGTACCTGGATAGAGACAATCCGTTGACAAAAGAACATATGCCGAGAGTTTTGAGGGAATTACACAAACAACTTCAGAGTTTCTTATTGAGCAATCCGCAAAATCCGTCTACGTGTCAATTGAAATTACTATTGCTCGCCACCGAGTCGTTATTGAAGTTATCATAGTGGCTTTCTACGTGATTCTTAAACGTGTGAACTTTAATGATGATCTCATTATATCTGTTCTATACACTCGGAAATATTTTTTTAATTATATTTTCGGATTCATTTTGTTTTTGTTATTTCATTAAATGCAAATATCTAATATTATTGTCATTCTGGAGTCTCCAATTAAATCTAATACCTTATTATTGAGTTTTAAACTTTGTATCAAATTGACGATAATCAGATTGTATTGTATTCATCAGCTGCAACAGAGATATATTTTAAAATCAGATCTTCTAATTGGAAATAAATTGTTAAATACTATTGTTCATTCCATATTGTTCCGCCAACAACTTTGTAAGGGAAATTATTATATTCTTTATATTATGGCTGATGTATATTCTTCTTAGTCATTAAAAATATAGGATCTACCTCATCGATCTAAATCGACAAGGTTAATTAAATAAGAAACTCCACATCATTTTTTATGTATATTCAAAAATATTATAGTGACAGATTTATATATGTTTTAATAATTATTAGTCAGAAAGGTGAAACCTATTTAGAATAATAAGTATTGTCCCGATTATTAATTTTTTTTGTCATCTTTAAACGTACCGCTAATTAAATATAAACAATTTTGTATCACATTCCATCATCTTTAAGTTGACTCGGTTCAGTATTCTTTTACAATAAATGTGAAATATAAAATATTCTGGTTTATTTCTAATTCTAAAACATGATCCATCACCCTCATATTTTATTTTATATAACATCACAGTTTAGTCGTCAGTCCAAACACCGCAACATCAAGTCAGTTCCAAACTCTCGAGTAGATGTAAAAATCTCCATTAAAAAATTACACAAGTGATAGAGATTTTTAAAGATCTTTGTAGAAACTATACTTACCTAAGACAGGTTAGGTTGCCAGCCCAGACAGGGCTATTAATCACTTGCGACCGGCTACTTGAGACTCGTTTTGGGCAGATGTGCATGTGTATGCTTGTGTATATCTATATAGGTGTGTGTCTGTGGTCGCTCGCTACTTGTCACTTAACTCGTTATCTGCACTCGTTATAAGCAGATAACGCCTTAGAGAAGAGAACAAACGAATACCGAGACAAACCCCCTCCTACTTGCCTGGACACAGTCGAGAGGGTAAAATCCGATACCAACATGGTAGAAGATGTACGTCCAATGCCAGCAATATCCGAGAGAGGGAAACTCTTTACAAAAAACCGCATACCAAGACAGCTCGGGTCCCTGCGGTATGGACACGAAAGGGGAGCCCTCACGTCACGTGTGAGACTCAGGTTCCTTTGGGCTCAACTACCATGCGAGAGTTTGGTAAGGCCCATGGCCTCAGCGAGTGAGAGCCTTGTGGCTGGCAAATGATTATGATGATGATATCTTATAGCAAGGGATCATCAAACTTTTTCGACATGGGCGAAATTGAAATTTTCATAAAACATGGTCTGTTGAATGTTGAATATTTATATAGAAGCCTTGTATGAAATTTCAAGGTCATCCATTGGGGCACTGGGATAGACCATAATTTTTGTTATCCAAAGCAGCTGTTTTTATAGCTCCAAATGTTGAGGATCGTCATAAATAAGTGAGAACAATTACAATATGACATCAGTAAAAATTTATTCATGAAAAATAAAGGTAAATTTCCTACTGATAAGAAGATATTTGAAAAAACAAAACGTTATAATAGAGAGCAGATCAAAGTGCATAATATCGGCTGGCGGAAATACAAAAGGTAAACAGTGTAATAAATAAATAAACTCTTATATGGTGTTAATTTCGTAGTAAGAAAAAACCATCCACATTTCACCAGAAGGATTGAAAAACTAACTAAACTGACGAAATAATCCTAAAGAATAATTTTTAGTTATAAATATTTTTTTCCTACTCAAATGTTCCTTTTGTCTTATCATGAGTTTTTAACCAAGTTAAAAATATGTAACATTTCACATAATCGGAGATTGAAGGATCCTGGGAATGGAAGGATAGATACAATAAAAATTACTATACTAATAAGAAAATAAAATAATTTGGCATTTAATAATTTATTACACTTTATTTTCTTTTATAATATCTTTAACATGAGCTGGTATTTTTATTCGAAGTCGTTTTTTAGATTTCTTTACTTTGCCTTCTAGATTGTTATTTGACTTGTTGCCAGAAGTAGGTTTTTTTTTCTTTTTAAGACAAGATAGAGGATTAGCACCTTTCTTCTTCTTCTTTCGTCTAGGTTTAGCAACATCTGCCACAGTCGGCAATCCCGACAATTCTTTCAAAGCATTTAAGGTAGTACTTTGAGATTCAGTTACAGTACAATTTTCTTTTTTAACTAAGGCTACGTCGTAACTAATGTCAGAAGGTTTTTCTAAAGTCGGTGCTTTTTTATGTAGATAAATTAAAGGTACGCCCGGAATTTCTCTTATTAAATCTTGCAAAGACCGATCTTGTGTGGCAATAATATAATGGTTGCTATTACTTTTGCCTATCATAGATAAAATGCATTCTGCACCAGAAACGGGTGTTTTATGACCACATTGATGAATGCCAAATTGTTTTAAAATATTAAGTGCGCCGAGAGTTTTCTTTGCAATATTTTCAGCTTCGATTGTCGCACATTTTGTCGTGAGAAGTTTAATTTCTGCTCCGAGATATTTTGGTAGTTGATCTTTAATATTGATTTGTTCCTTTAAAATACAACAGTATATTAAATAAGTGATAAATTAAAAAAAAACAATTCCAAACATCTTTCAAATTGCATCTTTGTAATTGTTGGATAGAAATTTAATTGTTTTGGCTGTAATTGGTTTGCTCGGCAATGAAGTTGGGGGCGACATCAGCCCACTTTTGACTCTGTTCACGGAGAGTGAGATGAGAGTCGGCGCTATCAGCCTCGGGGTCGGGTAGCTCCTCGGCCGGCACGAGTATGTCGTCGTGCGGCAACTCGTCTTCGCGCCATAGGTCGTCAACTAGATCGTGTAGCCGATCGTTCCGGAATGGAAGGCTGTCCATCTCTATAATAGTGTCAAGATCTGAGATATATTACTCTAAAAGGCCAATTACGACAAAACTACTACGGACAAAGATGCACTAGAAAAGATGTTGAGATTCGCAACAATTCTAACCTTTCCAGCGATGAAACAAAACGTGCCATCAATAAGCAGCTGATAAGGCTGATGAAATTTATAATAATTATTATAAAAATTTAAGAATCTCTGCACCTTTTTGTGTCGTCCTATTTTCATTATTAAATGACGCACAAACCGTGTGAAGCAAGGAAAGCAAACAGCTCTGGCTGTCAGCGAATTCGGACTGTTGCCAGTGTATAAAATTACGGATCAGGTATAATAAACGGGCAACACTTTTTTATACAAAACAAGGAACTTGCATGTTTTTATAAACATGCTTTTATAACCCTTCAACCATTAGAGTAATTGACATAAACCCAAAATTCGAATGTAATACTAAAACTTATAGACAGTGGCCAGAGCCCCCACCCCCCCTTAAAAATATAAAATTTAAATAAAGTATTCAAATTATATTAAAGCTTTGGCATATTTTATTTCGTAATCCCTCATAACATCGGTTAGACCAGTGCTTCCCAAATTATGGGGCGCGGCCCCCTGGGGGGTCGCAGGATTTCTCGCGGGGGCCGCAAAAATATTCAGTACAAAGTATAAACAATTTTCGGCGTCAACAATGGTCCCACGAATGTATGTATGCCCTAACCATAACCCATAGATACTGTCGTGCGGAAAAAGTTATCACCACGTGCGTTATAACGGATAATGCCGATAGTAATAATAATAATAACAATATTAGGGATAGTGATAATGTTAATAACAATAATCTATAATATTAGTAATAATGATAATAATAAATATAATAAAGAGCTAGGGCGCGTCGAGCTGAAATTTTGAGAGATTCGTGACATCGGCGTATTTTGTTTTGTGTTTTTTGTCATTTGTCATAAGAATAAATATGAAAAAAATAAGAGCAAAAAAGAAAAAATAAGAATAAAATAAGAATAAAACAAGAATAAATAATAATAAAATGAGAATAAATAAGAATAAAATGAGAATAAATAATAATAAAATAAGAAAAAAATAAGAATAAAATAAGAATAAAATGAGAATAAATAAGAATAAATAAAAATAAATAAGAATAAATAATAATAAAATAAGAATAAATAATAATAAAATAAGAAAAAATAAGAACAAAAAAGGAAAAAATAATAATAAAATGAGAAAAATAAGAACAAAATAGGAAAAAATAAGAACAAAAAAGAAAAAAATAGGAAAAAATAAAACAAAATAAGAAAAAAATAAGAACAAATAATAATAAAATAAGAATAATTAAGAAACAAGATTATTTAGTATTTTGTGCACAGAGATGTATTCAGTGCACGGAGTTTTACTGTATCATAGTGAAGTACGATCGCTATCTCGCGGAAAGATTTTAAAAACGATTTTTTTTGTGCTGAATATAAATAATGTTATTGCACCTATCCCTCGATTTACACGGAACTTTTTTACACGTTTTCGCTTTTACACGGTTTTTAAAAAAAAAGTTTAAAATAAATGTTGAAAATGGTGTGCATTCCACTGTAGGTGTGCATTCCACTGTAGGTGTGCATTCCACTGTAGGTGTGCATTCCACTGTAGGTGTGCATTCCACTGTAGGTGTGCATTCCACTGTAGGTGTGCATTCCACTGTAGGTATGTCTCTTCCCGCCATTCGGCGTTCATCCTTGACTTGAAAATGGAGAAAGAGTAATAGATGTTGCTAGATTATATAGCATAAATGAAGCTACAATAAGAACCATTAAAAAAAATTAAAACTCAATTAGGAAGAGTGTAGCAGCTAACACTACGAATACGACACAACCTTAAATCAGAGAATGTGCAATGAAAACATGGAGAAGGCCTTAATGATTTGGATAGAGGTCCAAACACAAAACGGATGCCAGTTGACACCAACGCTATTACAAATAAAGCATTGCGGATTTACGAAAAAAATAAGTAGAAGTTACCATCCTCTTCTTTATCTGAAAATGAGCAGGCTTTCACAGCAAGTCATGCTTGGTTCGAAAGATTCAAATCAAGACACTCTCTACATAGGTGAACTGTCACAAGCGATATAGATGCAGTATGAATATCAACAAAATTTGCTAAAATTTTTTGCCATCAATTCGCTGCTCTCTCAGGTTTTCAAATGCATTAGGTGGTTGTTTTGGAAAAGAGTTTAATTAATAAAAGAATATAATTTTATTTTTAAAGGTAATTTTGTGTTATTTATGTATTTTAAAAAAAACAACAATCAAATTATGCGTTTTTTGTGTACTTTTTTCGATTTACACGGTTTTACATTGAAAAAATATACAATCAGAACTCGGAACCTATATTACGTGTAAATCAGGGATAGGTGTATTATAGTGTAATAATATTATTGATATTTAATAAAAACTATAAAAAATATTTTTTTTGGGCGGGGGGCGGGAATTAATTCTTTCAGATTTAGGGGGCCGAGACATGAAAGTAATTGGGAAGCACTGATCTAAACCCTTAACTTAAAATAATATTACCAAATTATTATCTTAAGCTAGCCATATAGTGGAAAATGAATTAAAAATCAATCCAAAGTTTGCTGAAAGTTTCATCTTTTATCTTTCGAGTTATATCTAATATTTATTAAAACAGCTTTAATTATAAATATCACTTTATTTACTGATTTTTATGACAAATTTGGTCAAATGTTTTGCATATTTATGAATTATAATATACACCAATTTATATCTCTCATTAATAGCAATTTAAAGAGATAAAAAATTCTAAAAAATACTACATAATGAAAAAAAAAAAACAAAATTAAATGTGAACGTAAAAACTATCTTGAAGTAAACCTTAAATTTTAATTGTAATAATACAGCAAGAATTTATAAATTAAATGTCTTTTCGTAACTAATACATATTTTAATATTCACACACATGAAGAAATTTTCGTAACAAATCGAGATATAGTGAATAGAGAAAAATAAAGAAATGAAAAACATTACATACATAATCACTTAAAGAATTATTCTAATAATAAGCTCGATTTAGATTATCAAAACGAACACGATTATATATTTAACGTTTACTAAAAATTAAGAAAGTCAATGTCAATTTGTAATATTGTACATTAAATAAACGAATGAGAAAAAAACATATGCATTTATTTTGACTTAAACGTTTCTATAGCAATGCGTTTTAAAAACATTGATATGTATTTTAATTTTAGTTAATGTTATAATAATGTTTCTTATTTATAATGTTAACTGAAACCTTCTATTAATCAGACGAATGAATTGAAACAATATCATCGAGTTGAAATAAGCATAGAACGATACATCCTAAATAATTTTACTGCTATTTTAAAAAATAAATACAAATGCGGTTGTTTAAATACCTTAAAATTTGGGGTCAAAATCATTTCGTAATCAACATTTATTAAAATGTTTACTGTATATTTCCATTATTTAAAGAGGATTTAATATCGAAATATTATAAATAAGTTTTGATTAACAAAATGAACACCGAAAACAATACTATTATTATTAAAAATTAATTTATGGCACTGAATTATTATCGTTCAATAATAACATGTATGTAGTAGAATATTAAAACCTAGGTAGTTAAAGAAAATTATTATGCGTCTTTTAATTATATCACTGGATAAATATATTATCATCAGTTATTCGTAGTACAAAGAAGTTACAAATTTTCCAAAAATTGTGTGACGAGGCGTGATTAATTTTACAAATGATCAAATAATATGGAAATATTGCCATTCTCGCATATACATACATACATACATGAACATAGAGTGACATGAACTAATGTACACATTTATATATTTTTTATTAATCATAAAGTACATAAAGCAGCTTTAATATCTAACAAGAAACGAAATAAATATGTATTTTTTACATAATATTTTTTTACACAAAACTACAAAATACATTTGGATATAGACAAATTAATAATATCGTAAGCAATAATATTCAACAAGGCACATTATATTTTAAACTCGAAGTTCAAACCGCAACATCACTATGTTTTTCTTTTAAATTATTATTTCAAGATCTCATTTATAAAATACATTGTAAAAATTTTCACTATGTGCCATTTTCATATTCACGAAAACAGCGATTAAATCTATGATAATTAATGTAATATTTAATCACTAGTACACTAAAAAAGAATTCGGTGATGTACAAATTTTAAATATTCTAAATCTCACTACATGATTGTAAAAATAATTAACAATAAATCTGAACAAAATCATTTACATAATAATAAAATTCACCGTCGACAATTTCATCAGAGAAAAATTTAGGTTTTACGTCAAATATGAAAAACTGCGATGTCAAATCATAACAATAATAATTTAATGATTAGACCGAGAGTACTATACTGACATTCGTTTGATTATTTAAAAATACTATTTATTTACCAACGTTTCAATCGTCAACGTACAATAATGTAAGGAAGCTCTTATGGACCTCGTATGCGATTAAAATATTAATATCTATGAAAAATATTTGCATATTTAACTTCGTAATAATAGCCTCTATTGAAACGATCGTTTCATTTATAAAAAACGGTTATTTGAAATATTGTCATTTTGCACGCTTGATGATAATTATTAAAATATCGACATGCCGATGATGCTTATTCAAACGTAAACGTAAAACATAATTATTAAACCAAAATCGTACGATAAAATAATGGTTTGGTCAGATAAAATGTACGTGAATATATCAAATATATGAGGATAAGCGTTATGGCACTTAATTCAGAGGATCAAAAATATTCAAAATTATTAAAGACACATTTACCATCTATTTTAAGGCTATAAAGCGTTAAATTTTTGGAAAGAACAATTTGAATTATGTATGTATATGATTATATACACCGTACTTTTATTTATTAATACACATATTAAAAAAATATTTATATTTTCAGAAAATATTCAAGAATTTCCATTTTAGTATATATATATATATATGCTAGTTAATTTTATTAATAAAAAGTAAAATTACAAGCAATAATAGCGACGTTAGAAAAGAATTTTTCGATACTATGAATTTTAAAAAGGTCTCAAAGCCGTGAAATTTTAGACCCTGTTAGAAAATATTAATTTTCAATATCAAATAATAATTAATTTGGTTCTATATCTTTCATTGAGATATTTAATGCAATGGTTGTGTTAATGTATTATAAAACGAGTAGAAGAAAATTATAAAACAAAAAAACTAATCTAATTATAAATTGAATAAACGCAAAAAAGCACAAAGAAAACAAATCTAAAGCTAAGAAATAAAAATAATGTCTTTTATTATGATGATTGAATTATTTACGTTATAAAAATAACATTATTTCAATGCAAAAGCTGTATTGAAGGATAGTTAATTTGACGAAACTATAAAAAAGAGGCAAATGAATATTAGTTTCAATATCCTAAATAAAAAATAATTAACAATTACTAGAAATAACATCATCAAGTAATAATACAATGTAAACAGAATGAACAGATACGCTATGTCTTATGAGGTGATTGATAACAAAGCTATTACAAAATGTCGTAATCCAACATATTAACAGTATTCACACTAAATTTAAAAATAAATGTTCGAAGATTTCTTTATAAAATCATCACTTAAATGTACGTTCATATAGTCGGGCAAAAATATTCACAGCAATCATTGGTTATCGGGATCGATCCAGTCTACGCTGGCCCAGTCGGGCAGTTCCGTCTCGTACTCCCATCCAGGTCCCTACGAGTTAAAAATAATACGTCAGTTTATAGTAATAAGTGCGATAGTAATGGATAATAAATAATAAACACCTGATATTTCCAAGCGTGCAAATACATGACTAAGTCGTTGGGTCTTGGATCTCGGTAGCGCACTTTGCACTCGTAGCAATGTGGATCGACGCTCATCTTTTCCTGATTGAAAGCCATGTCCGGAGCTTCGTGGCCAGTCTGAGTGGCGACTGTAACCTAAAAGACACAATTTTAAAAGTTATTAACAATAAAATATCAAATGCATCTCTATATAAGTACGGCTTTAAGCGAACCTTAGCTCTGTTACTAAGAGTTTTATTCGGAGGCGAAGCTGTCGCATAGCTGTTGTGTGGCATATTTATTCTTGGCGATAAATTTGGTAGTTTCGATAAGGTGGATTGACTGACGCAGTCATCAGACGTAGAAGTATTGACATTGTTAGTGAGTATGGGTAATGTCGGTGATTCCAACGAGGGAGAAGACTCTCGGGAAGCTGTTCCAACTTCGCAGTCTTCCTCGCCGCCGGACGCGTGTCCTACTAAAATTTAAATAAATTAAAAATTATGTAATACAAAATTTATTAAAAATATTTTCGTAATTAAATATTCTAATATTATTATTTAATGTTTAGTGTTAAATTATACGAACCATCACCCTTGTCTAAATCGAGATCAGCCTTCGGTTTGAACAAGGACAGTTCGGTGTCTCCATCCATCCCCAGCCAGTTTTCGGCATTGTGGATGGAAATTAAATCACGCACAAGTTCCTCGTCCGTTTTGCCACCCAAATCACCGCCTCTTCCTTTCAGAGGTCCGAATACAGGGTGATTGTATAGCGGGTCGTTAACAACTGGATAACCTAGAAGCAAACAGACCATTTAATAAAATTATCTTTGATACACTATTTTCGAAACGAGTTGATTAAATATAAGTTTTGATAAAAAAAATATGCAAAATTGTTAAATTTGTGTAATTATACATCCTTATCCATCATCCTGTAAGTTTCAATCATGCAGTATCCCTCTCAATGACGGATTTTTATTTAGGCCCACAAGGCGCGCCCCTGGGGCCTCAAAATTCAGCTCTCAAAACGTTTTTAATGTATTTTTTTCATAATAAAAATAATTAATAAATTAGCAGTATTCCTTAAATTTAATAGACGAATGAATAACGCCAGCTATGGCATGTTATTTCATCCGTTATGGCTTGTTAGTTCCGCACATTTCGCATGGATTCAGACCTTAACACGCTGCGGTCCGGAGGACTCGAAAACGCGTCCTCGCGGGCCAACGTAAAAGTACGGGAGACGCGTTTTCGAGTCTTCATTGGCGCTGATGTTGAACCAAAAACATTTATATTTCATTAATAAGCAGACCACACTTTGAGAAGTTTTGAACTATTATTTTTTTAAATAGAGATAACCTTTCTGAATACAACAAAAAAATATTGACGACTTAAATGGTATCAGAGTTACATCGATTTAACTGAAGTACTTAACTTTTGCTATGAATTGATGTGAAATTAATTAAGTATCCAAAAAATTGTAAATTGAGTTAAAAAACATGTGCGTAGAAAGCACATTATAGAGCGTAGCAGTAGTGAAAATATTTTGAGGGGGGCTCAAAATTAAACTGCGCCTGGGGTCTTTCAAGTGTTGAATCCACCACTGGCCCCTCTGTACAAAGTCCAATCACCTCAGCCTTGGTTTTTCTTTCCTCCAGGGACAGGGAAGGGTTGTTAACAATACGCTTCTTCGGCGGTTGACTGTTCCGTATCCTTGAATCACCGGAGTCTGGTCACTGACGACAGCTGTGACCGGTATATCCTTGTATAGTCGGTATAGCTACTAGTCCATCGTCGGATACAGCTCCAAATATTCGTCTCAGAATTCTCCTTTTCAAGATATCCTGCTGTTGTTCATCTTGTTTTGTAAAAGCCCAACATTCAGATTCTTATGTTAGGACGGGCCTAATGAGGGTCATGTAGGACTTGACTTTAGTCTTCTTTGAGAGGAATCATGACCAGCATGGTTCTACTTCGTTCTTCCAAATTGGTTTCATTGTTATTTGTAATAAGTGAGCAGAGATATTTGAATTCCTAGACGGCCTCGAAGTTGTACTCTTCGACTCTCAGGGGTTCAAGGATTCGTCCTTGGCATGTGGATATGTATTTTGTCTTGGTCTCGTTGATCTTTAGTCCAATGCCAAATGTCGCTCCCGTTATTCGCTGGCATCCATCATTGTGAGCCGTCCGAGATCTGGCCACATTGTTTATGTCGACGGTATAGGCAAGAAACTGCACAGATTTATTAAGAATGGTGCCAGATGTTTCCACGCCGGAGTATATCGATACAGTGGAACCCCCAATTACACTACTCCGAATTACGCGCTGAGTTGAAATATTCGCCGCAAATCCCCCAATTGCGCGGTCGCATTCACATACAGTCAAACGTTGGCTAGCGTCTGTGTATTCAACACGTGCCAGGCTATACGCACACAGCCGGACGGCTTCACTCCCCGAATTACACGGTCCCGATTTTAGCGTTAGCGGGGGTTTAACTGTATAATGATTTAACCTCCGCATGCGCCAGACTTCTGCGTCTTCGTAGCAATATTTTCGAAGATAAAAAAAGACGAAAGAATCATCAACCTCGTGTTTTTTACATTTTTATAATTTAAGTGCGCAAAGATCATTTAAGTATAGATAGAAAAATAAGTTGAAAAACTGTGCATTATACCTAAGTATTGAAGATGCACTCTGATCTGGTGCATTCGACCGGTGCGTGGTCGACATAACACTACGCTAGTTCTGCCATTGTATCCCAGCCTGGAAAAGGTCGTAGCACAATCCTTGCCGCGGGGAGAGACTCTACACACCCCGATCTTGTAGCTGACCACTTCGATTGGTTCTTGGCATTCTATTTCTTCGCTGAAAAAAATAAATAAGACAAATAAGTCGATACGTTGTACAGTTTACGAGGCATAACGGCTGTCCTTCCATTCGAGTAAACATTTTTATAGCTAGCCAGTTCAATTCCTGCATGAATGTGCTTCGCTAGTTGTAACCTTGCGAAATGGAGTCGGGGAATGAGTATTACTGTTTTACAGCATCCGTTGGACTCGCCCATAACATGTAAGCAACATGCTGTAAATGTCGTCGGGATACATTATAGAAAATAGTGGGAGGGGCAATCGGATATTTAAAAGAAAATATATGAATCTACGCTTATTTTACGAGTTATTTCAATCTGAATTTATTTAAGTTCTTAATTGATGGCATGATTGCATACTATGAATTATCGAAAAGAAATGTTAAGCAATAAATTATACACAGATATTTAAAGCTAAGAGCAATGCCAAGGACATTGTCTTTATACACATTTTTGATACTAGTTGACGGGGGCGCGCCGGCCATATGGCCAGATTGTGCGGTGCACACATGCGCCGGTACATTAGGTAAACAGGAAAAATTTTCAAAATATAAAATAATATTGATATGAATCACTTTTCTTAAAATATACATTAAATCATATATATAATATAAATATGATTGCCCGTAGTTCGTCTTTTCAAGCACATCAGACGTACAGTAGCTAATTGAAGTTCTGCACAGGCGCCGGATACTGTCGATGCGCTACTGCTTATTGATTATGTTATAAGGTTTGTACAAGATCAAAAAATGATTGATGAAAAATATAAAGAACTCTCAAAAATGTGAAAAAATCAATAGTATTATTGATGAAGAACTAATTCCTGATTTGAACTCATGTATCATTCGAATGGTGGATTATTGCGGTATGCGAATTCCACGTCGCTAATTAATCATACATTGTCATGATTATCGTCATACTTGGAGTTCATACGGCATATATGATTACGTGATGGAGAGGCTGATTAATCACCATGTGAACCATAGCGTAATTCGGCACAATTATCCTGTGATGAGTATGCGTACGGGGAGAGTGAAGAAATTAGCATTCGCAAATGTGCTCAAATGAGGCAGTGAGGTCGCAGAGAAGAAATTGTAGTTGCGAGCAGATCTGGCGAACCGTTCACCTAATAGAGGATAATATGTTGATTTCAACCTGTTTGGTATTCCGTCAGTGGAGACCCTTTAGTAAGGGGCGGCGTAAAAAGCAAGTTGGGCGTAACGCAAATTTGGGATGCTTTGCAGAAAATTCAATTATCCCGTGACGTAGGACGGAGGGCACTTACGACGCCGGCGCCGGAGAGGAGCGCCGACGGCCGTTTCAAAAACAAAAACTCCTCGGATTTCAACTGTCTCGATACTCTGTTCTGGTGAGTAGCGATACGACAACCCGGCGGTCGTAAAGCCATCAAAAGCGAAACACGGGTTGATCCCGGCCCCGGGAATAATGCAGCTGCTCCCGAAGGCGCCGAGATAATTTAGAGGCAGTGTGCAATAGTCCAATGTACGTATGAGTCAAGCCCAGAGATTTGCACCGGGATGCCAAATGTCACAATTCAACGAATATATTTAGACGCGCAAAAAATATAAATAAATAAATATAATACTTACTCGGGAAACTCGCCTTCTACTCTGCAGATGTAAACCTTTTTTACTTGTCTGTTTCTTATTTGATGTTCCATTTGTCTAGCTTTTTTCGGACTGCGTCCGAAAAGTAATAAACCTAGATATAAAATAAACGATTATTATAAAATTCAGATTAATAAAATACACAAGATTTTAAGAAAAATATCACGAGGTCATGTAATAAAACAAGATGGGATATCTTAGTCATAGAATCCAGAAGTGACCTAAACTGAATCCAAATTTAATCTTTTATGCTGTTATTAATAAAAATAAAATTTATTTAAAAAATTAAAGAAAAGCAAAAATTGCTTCAAAATACGCATTAACTCTTTGTCTTTTGAGATTTTCTGTACGATGCAAGAAAACAACGATATATCGTTGTTTAGCCGTCAAAGGGTTCATGTTATTTATTTAAATACAGTCATGTATTTTTTTCTCAAAGAGAAATCCAGAATCTTAACCCTTTAATCGCTAGCAAAATTTGCATAGTTATATCCGCTATGCAAATAAAAATGTAGAATTTATTCACGGGTCGCTAGCGTGTGCTGTAAATAAGCCACTGTCACGCCGGCGTGACTATAGCGAAAAACTGGCTTATTATTAGACTAATTTTATTATTTTGGACAAAATGCTAATTATTACAGCTAGGGTTGAAAAATCATGCTAATCGGTTAGGCATTATTTTCGATGAAATAGAGTAGTTATTTATTATTTTAAGCTGAATTAATGCGATCACCGAGATAAAAACATTCCTTACTCCTCGATTAACTCATTCAATACCTATCATTTTCATAAAAAATATAGTTCTTGCTATCTATATATTTATTAACACCAGTCACGTTAACGGAAGAAAGTATAAATAATATATCAGAGATATTTTAACTGAACTATTTCATAAAATAAAAAAAAAATGTAAGGACAAGTAAAATCCATGAATTACACAATCGTACATCATTTTGTAATATTTAGTGTGCTTAACACTTTATGAGCCGTTCACGCCCTTTGGCGTGATTTTGTAGCCAAGCGTTATGAGCCGTTCACGCCTTTTGGCATGAAACATTCGATTCTGTTGTTACAGGCGCGATGTTTTTTTTCGCTCGCATTCGTACGATGTGCCGAGTGTGGCGAGAGTTCAATCTGCGGCAGGACATCGCCGAGTGCGCTTATCATTTACGGATCATATCGATTAGTTAAAAATTCAAAACATCGACGAAATTACGAAGTATATCGTGAACTATTCAACATTATGAACACTCAAGGACCCGGTCCCGCGTTAGTGCGGAAATTTTCGTAAACGGTAAACACCCGCTCCCGCACTAACGCGGGTTCATACGAAACGTGTTATCTAATGCGCTACAAAGGCTTTCTTTTAAAACTTACGACTGGACACAGTTTCATTCATTACCTGCGGCCGCCCTTTTGTAAAATATGCATGACATATGTATTTATGATGGAAAACTGTCCTTGAAATAATGGGTGTATTTGGATCGAAACTTTCCAGTGCTTACATCAACTGCTGCAAGTACGTTTGGGTTTTTTGTTTATCCATTCAACAAAATAACTTTTTGGAATATTTATGGCAGCCGCATGCATCCTTTATTACAAGCGAAAATTACCTACATACTACATAAAGATATCTAATTGTTTTTTATCGTCTAAAATACAATAAATCATCATTTTCACAGCTCGAAAATTGTATTTCTTATCTAAATATTCTAATGATCTAATATACGTATACTAAACGTATAATACTTCTCTTTTAGCCAAATTATCTTCAAAAGGAAAGAAGTTATTAAGCATTTTTTACAGAGCCGCGCAAAATCGCAAGATCGATAAAAAGATGCGGTTTTAGGTGTAAATTTCGCCTGAAAACAGCGAGTGCTTGCGTGTTAATATTCTTAGAATAATCCAATTTTAAAAAATGTTAACAATTTTTTTCATTATAAATAGACCCCTTTCGGACGACGCACTTGTTTTCGAGCCGCCGTGACGGATCGGTTAAATTAGTATGTATTCAAATAAAAAACCGAATTTGGAATAGTTTTTTAAAATGGAGCGAATATATCGAATATTTTTTCATAGGGAATTCGGTGAATTATAATTAAAATTACCTGACGTTAATCGATCAAGTCTATGTATTGTCCTAAGATTCTTGAGATTATACTCCTTGGCTAAAATAAAGACTACGGTGTTATGGCGATAGCGGCCGCACGGATGAACCTAAAAACAAAAATTAGCACATGCAAATCAATAAAACGAATATAAATATATATATATATATATAATATTTCAATATGTAATGAATAATAATATGACATATATTGTAAATACATTTGATTAATGTTATAATATAATCATGCTGTTATGTGTATTTAATTACGGATGCGCAAAGCTATAGCGTGCTGTTAAATGTTAAATACATTGCAAAACAAAGCATCGCAACTATCGATAGGGAGGCAATCTATCGACTAAATACTACACGAGTGACTGAGGAGTCCGACTGTAGCAATTCGAAGTGGCTGAGGCACTACGATCTATCCAAAGAGATATTCAATTGGGACTCTGCAGGTATTCCCTACAGGGACCGAGCATATTGTTTGCTCGAAATATACAGTCGTATTCAGGACCCGGGAGACGAAATAGCGGAGCCGTGACTCGAATGTGTACAGGCACTTGAGATATCTGCGACAATCAATTTGGCGATATATCATTGCGGAAAATTGTCACAGGTCAATCGAATAAATCATATTCCAATTGGTTTATTCATGGAATGGAAAAATAAGAGAGGGCTGAATAAGATAATCATTTATATTCTTTGCGGAAAATTGAAGGCGTGAGGGAGAGAGCAAGTGGCCCGTGGAAAATGGATGTACTCGCATAAATGTTAACGACGCTTTTCTTATTTTTTTTTTGACCTACGGGAGCCAGACGAATGGCCATTGTGTTTTCACAACGGAAAATAATTTGATCGATGCTCGAGTATGCAAAAATTGCAATACGCGGATAAAATGAAATAAAGACAGTGATTTTTAATTGCAAAGTTAGTAAATATAATATGAACAAAATTAATATACATTAAACATGCCGAATATGTGACGTATACATAAGACGATACAGAATATATATATGTAATTAATCAATCATGTACAGAGTGTGACATAATCATTACGTTGCAGTATGGAATATACTAAAAAATTAATATACAGAAAAAATGTATTAAGACATTGAGAGGATTATGCTACACGTGCAATGTGGCGTAAACGCTCTTAAAAAATGAAAAAAAAAAAAACAAATTTCACTGGAAAATCCGGGGTGCAACGAGATTTTCAGCGTGTGAGTTCTTTTTTTTTTGTTTTGTCAGGCTTCACAAAGGCAACACACTGGGGGACGTCGTCTACAATGCGGGGCCCCCGTCTTCCTGATGATGAGGACCGGGCCGAGGGCCGCCGGGACATGTGGGAGATGGCACTCACCGGCAGCGAGCATGGTTTGTCTAATACGACCAGTTCGTCGTCCACGTGTATCAGTTTGACGCGGTCGGCGAGCACGGGCGTCTCGTGTCTGCAGATGGTGGCGGTCCACGGGGAGGACAAGAGAGAACCAAAATTAAAATGAAAAAAAAATCACTGTCACTTCGGATGTACACACAAAATGCTACGGCCGCTACATCTATGCAACATTAAGAAGAACAAAAAAAAAAAACAGAAAAAAATCGAACACACGACAAGAGAGTGACGTCTCTGCGAAATGTCGATCGTCGGACATCTGAGAAGCTCCGTAAAAAAATATTTAGTAAAAAAAGATTATGGTAAATATGTTATATACAAAAATAGCGCTTAAAATCAAAATCGATCAGACCGATGACAATGACAGACTCAATCGATCGATACGCCCGTCATTGTCATCAGTTAAGACACATTGGTCACTGAACCAACATTGTATTTAAAGCTACGTATATATCTATATGGAGCAAAAAATAGGAACAAATGCCACACTGTATATTTAAATATGATTTTTTTTAATCCTTTAGTGTTGCTTTATTATGCGATTTAATTAGAAAAAATCGCCAATTTAGGATAAATATCAAATAATATATTTTTACCTCATCACCAATTATTCAGACATTATTAGTAATGGGCGTAAAAAATAATAGAACCAATTTATCGTTTTCATATATTTTTGTAATTTTATGTAATTTCTGTAATCATTTTTTAATGAGGGTGATGGCTAGAGCAGTGCTTCCCAATTACTTTCATGTCACGGTCTAAATCTGAAAGAATTAATCCCCCCCCCCAAATTTTTTTTAGCAATAATTATTACAATTATAATACACATATTTATATTCAGAACAAAATTATAGAAACTTGTTAAAAATCTTTTTTTTTAAATAAAAACTATACACATGAAACAATTTAATGCGATAGATGAGGTCGAATGTTTTTACATAACAAATCGATATCAGGTTCAATGTTAGAAACGCTAACTAGCATCTTCCAAAGTCTCCGTGGCATGACCTTTGCTTATTTTTTAATATAAGTAATGAAGAAAATGCTGTTTCATATAAGTATGTAGTCGCGAAAGGAATAAGATTTACCAGGGCTTCTTTTCCAATAGTAGGATATTCTTACTGTCGCCTTAAACAAAATTCTGAAACACTTTTTTCATTAAATTACACTTCGAGCAAATTATCTGATATGATATCGATCAACTCTTCTTGGGCTGTCCACGTAATATGATCATATTTTAAGGATTTGGCAAATGGTGTTCTTATCCATATGTTCCTTTGATCCTCATCCAAGTTTGGGAAATATTTGTTGAAAAATAGTATCGATTCGGCCATGTGATCAAGTATAACTTTTTTCATTGAAGTCGACAGTGATACTTCATTATTTGTGAGAAAATCATTCAAACATGAAAACATCTCCGTGCATCTTTGACTTTTTGACCACAAAAAAAGATTTTGTTAGAAAGCTTGAAGTTTTATGTTCATTATTAAAATGTTGCTTTCTTTTCCCTGAAGCGAAAGATTTAATTCATTGACTTTATCAAAAAAATCCGCCAAATAAGATGCAAAACACATCCACTTCTCATCAAAAAATAAAGAAGCGATATCTGGTTTTTTGTCCTGAAGAAAGAGGCGACGTTCGTCACCAAGTTCTACAACTCGTTTTAAAACCTTTCCGCGAGATATCCATCGTACTTCAGTATGATACAGTAAAACTCCGTGCACTGAATCCATCTCTTCACAAAATGCTAAATAATCGTGTATTTAAAGCATTACTTTTTACAAAATTTACTATTGACATAACTTCATTAAAAACTTTAGTTAGTTCACTACACATATGTTGAAAAACTAGATGTTCTTTATGTATTATGCAGTGAATATGTTTCGCATCAGAACATACTTTTTTATTTCAGCTTTAAATCCGGATATTTTTCCAGTTATAGCTGCTGCATCGTCAGTACATATTCCAACACATTTTGACCATTCAAGTTCATTCTCGGAAAAGAACTCATCTACTTTCTTAAATATATCTATTCCTTTTGTTGTCGTTGAAAGTTTCCGACAGAAAAGCAAATCATCAAATAGTTGTAAGTCATATTGATATCTTACAAAAACTATTAACTGTGAGCAATTTGTAATATCAGTAGTTTTATCGAGCTGTATTGCAAAGAATTTGCTGTTTAATTCTTTAATGCTAACTGCCATGCATTCAATTCTTTTTTTGATTGTATTATTTGAGCAAAGAATTGACTTTAGTGGATTTAATCATCACAAATTCTTATCGCTGCTGGTAATGTAATATTTTCGAGGCCCCGCAGGGGGCCGGGGCCCCTGATTTGGGAAGCACTGGGCTAGAGTCATATATAATTCACAGATTTTGTTGGAAGTGCTATTTTATCCGAGTGCTAACTTTGCTCAGTCGCGATTAACTTACAGTATCATAACAGATTGTTACTTATTTACAAGCTATGACACCGGTAGATTTAAATCTATTGTTTAAATAAAAAAAAAACGGTAATTTTCCTAGATGTTTTGGCAATAATTAAATTAAAATCTAATCGGAATATCGCCTTATTATGTATTTATTTTTATAGTATCGCTTTTGTTACACTTTATATGACAGATTTTACGATATGTGTATTTTATTATCTGGTGTATTTATTTAGTTACGAATATAGAGTATGTATATATATGTACACATAAGTGAAATACATTGAAAACATATGTGTATGCTTTGGAAAAACTCTAAACATGTATATCTACAATAATATTAATGTCACAAAACTCACCTATATAAAAAGCTGAAATAAACATTTAGAAAAGGAACAAAAAATAAAAAAAAAAAAAGTATAACCTGAGGATTTTCCTCTAATAAATTCACATAAATATGAAATATCACATATGATTATTAAAAAGTATGGAATATGATTAAGATTTATGTTATGACACATAAAATAAAATGTCGTATATATTTTATCGTAGAGTGTGTGTACTAAGCCACCGTATGGTACTGACGTGGTGTGGGTTTTAACCCTTTCGAGGCAATAAATTGGTGTCGGAAGGATTGCGGAGAGAGAAATTGCAATATCTTTGGATAAACAAGCGCAATGGGTTATTAAAATAAATGGATATATAAAAAAATAAAGGCAATTTTCATACGGATGAAAATAATTCTACTGTCCGAAAGTGACAAGATGAATTTCGCACAATTATTAAGTACGATTAATTATCCTCGTGCCATATAATACAAAAGAGATATGTCATTTTTGCTGAAAAATGTTTTTCATAAGCGGACATACGAGGAAAATTATTCATTTGAACGTTTTCCATGTACGTTCGGATATTTTTTATTGTCAAATTTTAGTGTTAAACTACGGGGTTAGTGTTATGTTAATGCATGCCATTACGATACGGTGAGTTATAAACGCTAGACATATAAACAACAGATACATGCAGCATGCTGGTGATGTAGGTAGTGTTATCAGATACACATGGGTGTGTCTTTGGCGGGTATGGGATGAGGTATTAGCTGGTACATAAGCAACTGAAGGGCATCGAAGCTTGATGGCGGTCTCTTAAGCCACTTACGGGGATGGAGGCTGGTTTGTTGACGACCACAATGTCCTCGTCCATGTGCACCACCGTGATCGGTTGACAGGTCACCGGCACCTCATGTCTGCAATCCAATGGACAATTAACAAAAAAAACGGAAGAGTTAACACGGGATGTCGGTAAAATAAGGTGCTGACGACAGTTTATGCATTAAAAAAAATGGATGCATGATAAACTGGCAGAGATAAATCACAACATCGACAGATTTGAACATCCATTTGAATAAATAAATGGTTAATATTGATTATATAGTAATCAAATCGATCGATATTATTATTATGATCACATATGGCGTTGTATAAATCGCCATAAATGGTTAGCAAAATATATAAAAAAAAATGTATATACGTAAAAATAGACAGTTTCAGGAGAAATGGGTGCACGTATACAATAAAATATGATATATAAATAAATAAAAATCCGGAAAATCAGCTGCAACACTAATAAAAAAATCAATTAAATGATTTTTATTATTATTAGAAAATATTTCTTTATATAGATCATGTGCTATTGAAGAAAATCTCATGCTGAAAATTAAACATATACATAAATATGCGTTGTTGTGTATTATTTCATAACAATGTCTTGCTTCGGTTTTGACAAGCAATATAAAACAACACTGACGTGTTGCGATTAATTGATATTTGAATAATTGAGAGTGTATTGATGGTTAAACGTGGCTACAAATCAAAATTCATCACGCAGGGCCGGAATGCAAATACAATTCAAAACTAAATTACCGAGGGGTCCAAATTGGATGCTGGCCAATCGGGGAAAATTTGCGGAAATTGTATTGAGAGGTGTGCGCTAAGGTGTGTTTACTAAAATTACCAGAGTTCAGCAAGAAACTTGAAGTGGAAATCCATAATACGTGCCCGGTATAATAGATTCGGGAAATGGCCCATTCGGATAATATTTTCTATTTAATTCGGATATGAATATAAATGAATCAATTATACGGCCGCTGTTTTTCCGAGCACTAATCACATTAGATTTTATTTATACGTCTGATTGTATTTTAGAAGAAATATATCGTACGCCAGTGTTAAAAATAGATGATAATGATGTCCGAATATTATTTTTCTACGAACGCGAAAGGCCGTGAAAACGTCCGTGTTAATTTTGAAACATTAACAGCGACTATTTTCAACGACGCCATCAACCATCTTTTGTAAGTTGATATTTTTTTACCGATCATTTTCCGTTATTTTTTTTACATATAGGCCGTGTGTTAGAATGTCGCCGATTCTACCGAAAGCCATTTGTCCTCAGTCACTTCCGTGACACGTACAAATCGACTTTGGGCCGGTGGAGGCTCAAAAATATGTACGGCTTCGAAGCGCTCGGACATTTTCTAAGTTTGGATTAGAAATTTTAATTAACTAATTTAGACGGTCGCTTTGTGGTAATACGCGCGAAGTTGAAAAAAATGTTTTCGCATGCGCGGAAAAACTGGCACGCGGTGTTTGTCTTTATCGGCCTAAATCGAAATGCGGTAATAGCATAAATCGGAATGAAACGTCGTTGATAATTAATAAGGATAATTAATTTGAGAAGCAATTTTGTGAGTGCTATCTGCCATTAGTTAATTATATAGCGGAAGGAAGATCGAGGGGAAAAAGTGATAGATAAAAGAAGGCGGGGTCAGACGAGGGAGAGACCGATAATCTACTCTGGAGTGTCCTCGCAGTCAAGTGTACCGTGTGATTGAATTTGCTGAGAGACTTCGCCAATATTGCGGCGAGTGTGCATTATGAATCTATAGAAATTTTATTTAGCGCGAATATGCAATTAACACCATGTTGACTGCTTGACAACTTGTTTTCATCTCTTGTGTCATATATAAATAATTATTTTATTTTCTGTTATAAAGTCTTAACTTTTTGAACTAGATCTACGAAGTCTCGTTAAAACGATTGCATTTCAGTATTTCACTTTTCCATTTTCTATCCTATTCTGCGATTCTGTTATTCTATATCGATGAAAGAAGGATGAATTGTAATTAAGCGCAAGGGACAAATCGGAAAATTGTAATATACATACATATGTATATTACAATTTTCCATATTATATTTTCCATTTTCCATTACATATCGCTATGAATATATTGCTATACAGAGAGCGACGAGAAACCACTGCCCTATACACTTCCATGAACCACGTCAATGGCCCTCGTGGATATGGGTTTTATATTTTTTAATCATAAACGAGAGTGGATTAATAATTGAAAAAAATAATGCAAATTACGTTTTTTACAAAAGTGAATCGCTCCATTTAATCATCATAAATTTCTGAAACATTGTTTTATGCGTCAGTTTTATTAATCCCTTGTGTAATTTGCCCGAATACAACTCGGGTAGGTATTTTGCTGACACAGTGATTTGCCCGAACTGGATTCGGGCACATCGTACACGAAACTTTTTTTAGTGATTTGCCCGAATCTAGCTCGGGTCATTCCCCCACCAGTCTAGAGAACGCATCGCGCGCGTTGAGTGACACGTGTCGTAATTTAATCTTTCGAGAACCCACTTTTTTCCAAGAGGTTGACCACAGAACCGTAATTAAAAAAAAACATCTATGTATTATATTAGGGAGAACTGAAAGAAATCGCATATTTTATATCCTAATATTCGAGTGCAGTTTGTGTCCAGACATGGTTAATAAAGCATCTTTTTGCTTTGAACGTTTTGATTGTTTAGCATTATTTATGAGTAATGAAATTTATATTATCGGAGGGTAAAATTAACCAAGGACACATCAGGTATTGCATGCTACTTTTTTCGACTAGGGCTTGAATACTAGCAAAGTCATATAAGTTATTAAATAAAGTTAAGTGCCGACAGCACGTAGATGTCAATTTAGGTTTTAAAGGTTCAATACAGAAAATATAAATCTAAAAGATGCATGTGAATCTAGACGAACTTCTAAATTTGATGTTTTAAGATCTATGATCGAGTCGCTTTCTAACGCATAGATTTAATCTTCAAGGTTCTTTGTGCAGTCGTATTTCGAACGCATTGGTATAACAGATTGGATGGAATTTGGAGACGCACGTACTATTCGAAGATAACAAAAAAGAACGGAGAAACACATGCAATTCTTTCTCGACGAGAGAAAGAATTCGATCCTTTTTACACCAAATTTGTGAACTGGAGAAGATAAATGGATCGTTTACGATAAAAAGCAATGGCTTTCTTCGAATCAAACTCGCGTTCCGACCCCTAAGCCTGGTTTAACACTCCGAAATGTTATGTTGTGTATTTGGTGAGATGTAATTCATTACGAATTATTAAAACCGGATAAAACAATTATTGTAGTGTTTATTGACAATAATCCGAAAGATTAAATGAGAAAATAAAAATCAAACGTCCAATTTCGTTGTAACAGAAAGAGAATAATTCTTCACAACGATTATGGACACCTTCATAAAGCAAAAATGAACCATGAAAAAAGATCAGGAGTTAAACTGGGAGGGTATGCCAAGCCACAAGGCTCTCACGAAGCTAAGGGCATGGGCCTTACCAAACTCTCGCATGGTAGTTGAGGCCAAAAGAACCTGAGTCTCACACGTGACGTGAGGGCTCCCCTTTCGTGTCCATACCGCGGGGACCCGAGCCGTCTCGGTATGCGGTTTTTTGTAAAGAGTTTCCCTCTCTTAGCCAAGATTGGCATTGGACCTACATCTTCTACACTGTTGGTATCGGATTTTACCATCTCGACTGTGTCCAGGCAAGTAGGAGGGGTTTGTCTCGGTATTCGTTTTCCTCTGTATTAACGTTAAGACGTTATCTGCTTATAACGAGTTACGAGTGACAAGTAGCGACACACGCACATCTGCCCAATATGAGAAATTTTCTCGTCTTTCTACAAGCTTAATTCAGCTGTCGACGAGCTTTCATATTATCTCATTAAAATGTTTTAGTCCACGACTCACGAATGCACCGCTGTCTTCACTTCTTCACCAGAGAAAAATATTCGTGGTGCTTTCAGGAGACGAAACATGTGAAAGCTAGATGAATAAAGAAATTCAGTGGAGATACATCAACGCCGCCGAATTGTGGATAGAGGTGTGCCGATGTCCTTTATTATACATTGCTTTATGGGATGTTTAATTTGTGATCCAAAATTGGAATTAAATATTAAGGACTGTCATTCAAGGGCGTTGTAATTTTATCTGACAAAATATGATCAATTAATGAGGTGTTAAATTCATTAAAAAATGAAAATGTATGCGTTCCAGAAGTGCTTTGAAGATTGGAAAGAGTGCTAAAATAAGTGTATAATGTATTTGATGGGGACATACTTTGAAGAGGACACAATTTATATTGATATATGATGATATAGAAAAACTAAATTTTGCGTATTATTTGATTAAATTCGGATGTAGGATTTAAGAGCAATAATTACTTTAAAATATTAAAAGCTCATTTGGGGACGGATAAAATTTGCAAACGTGTGCCGTTGCGAGACATAATTGGATGTTTAATCAGGTACGCAATCGCATCTCGCAAAACACCGCAGAACGATGATTAGCCGTTATTGAAGACGTTACATTTTGGCGGCGACACAAAATCGCTGTATTTCATTTCCTTTCATCAGACATCAAAGGCTCTCAATCTTCATGACGATTTGCAATTTGACTTTGTCATCGGCGCCCGAGCATGGCGGGGAGCTTAACGATTAATGCCGACGGGAAGTGGCACTCTGAAAGGAAGTCTAACACCGAATCTACTCCCACCCCCAGCGTCTGCCTACACAGCGACCCGACCCCCTCCCGTACAAACGGATTTTCCTCACTTTTCCGATTTCCCCGATTCGACCGCGATTGGCGGATATCCGAGTGTCATTAGTGGCGAAATGATATCACAGTAGATTATGCCCGGTACACGAGAACGAATCGATACGTTACCACACAACTGTTTTACCCAAAGACATAATATAAAATACAATAATATAATAGGAACATGATGCAAATCGGCGTGGCCATAAATTCTATTTTCGTAAAATCGATCGGAAAGATTTAAGGTACCGCAAAATTACATTTTGTTCACACTTTTCGCCGCGTAATGATGGTGGTTTTCAATAGACTTTGCCACAGAATATGATTTTGTGCTCGGGGGTCATTTATCAAGCTGGCATACACTCGTTCCGGATACATGATGCGATTTTAATGTCACTTCTTTTATATCGACACGTGTTTGGTGTAATGTTGTCCTCGAGGATTATGCCATCAATTATCTCGAACTATGGATCTATAATGAAAATATTTGGGATCACATCGGAAATAATACGGAGCACCCAGCACGCGTCACGATTCTCCACTTGAGAAAATATTGGATTAAATTATACTGAAACAACGAGCAATTCCAGTGTTTACACTGGGACCATTGTCCCGGAACTGTCGCCATCGCAAGCGTAATGAAAATATTTGAACACACCGCAATGTTGGCCAACATTATAATTAAACGATGATATATATTCGGATCTTTCATTATGATGTACCACACTGGCGTAAGGTAAATACATTCGTAGCCCTGAGATTGATTCGATTCGAAGTGTTGCCAGAATAAAAAAATGTTATGCGCGCATGCAAAGGCGCTTGAAGCTTGTGAAAAATTAAATAAGCTCCTCCAAATTCATTGGATGATTCTGTTTTTTTTTTGTTTTATATGCTCCGGTCGAATCTTGATTTGCTGTTATTTTCAATCTTCACTGCGGTTCTGAAAGAATGTTTGATTTAGGATGATGTTCACCTGTGGACTACGTTGGCGAGGAGGTCGTTATGCCTGAGCCTGTAGTCTGGCGGTACGCGGTCGTAGTTGACGGTGAGCGTACCGGCACGAACGCAACGCTCGTACTCTGCAGCCGGATGCGCCCGGAACTCCCTCGCAAAGACGTCCAGAATGCGCTCCCCTACCCATCGCCCTTTCGTGAACGTCGTAAAGGTGAAGTAATATGGATACACCTTTCGTAAACCTGGAAAAAATATAAAAAAAAAATATATATTAAAAATATGCATTTACACTGATTTATAAGGTAAAGTCAAAAGAAATGTCATTTTTTCTTGTTGCATGCTTTGCCGTCA
>JAGXCT010034270.1:0-31128 GCA_022495035.1 Philopotamus ludificatus
TATAAGGTTTTAAAGTTAACCATTATCAAAAAATGCAATTGAAATAATATAGTAGTATCAAATTTAATCGAGTATATCTTCACAATTTTTATTTGCCTAATGTTGTGTATGAAATATTTTTTTAAATTCTATTTAAAGATATGTTTTCAAATTTTATTACTTGATATCAATGAATATATATACACCTATATGTATTCTAAATTGCATAAGTCTAGCTCAAATGGAAAAGAAGTTACAGATTTTTGCCAGTTGAATCATGATCCGTCCCACTGTGCGGCGCCTTGTAATTTTGCAAAAAAAATATTTTCTCATTAAAACGTACCGGCGAATCGCGTTTGATCCACGCGTACGTATATGTTTACAATCAAGTCCCTGAATATGATCCCTAATTCGGGCCATTATCCATGGCCACGTCTATGGACCGCACATTACAAATATCTTCATATTCGGGGGGCCCATGGAAGATATGGTCCATACATGTTCATCATGATCGGGCAGAAATGGCGTCGCGTGAATGCGCACCTAATTGATCCACTTCACACGTAGGGATCACAAAGCGCCTTTATTGAATATATCGCAACAGGGGCGCTGAATCATTTTGACGCGGGGGCGCACGTGTGGGATTTTACGACCCCCCTGTATATAAACACACACACACTCACACCTCAAATACGCGCGTGTGTAAAAATGTGTTTTTGCGGGGGTAGCGCAATAATAGAAACCTTGTACGGGTCACATATATGCCAACTGACCCGATCCCGTTTTGTTCCCGCGGGACCGTATTGTCGGCCTACTTGTCCCGGACACGTTAAATGCGATATTTTGGGACCTATGTCATCTGCTGCGAGATTGTTTTCCGTGATAAATGTTTTTTTTTTTTTGCTGAAAATATATAATTTGTTAAGAATACAGACGGTCGCTGCGGTGCGCATGAGCGTCTTTTACGGTAATCACCACAATTACCGCGCTCGGCTAGATCTAGATCCAATAAATATCGAGATAGTATATTTTTAAATACAATAAATTGACGATTATCCGCGTACTGATTGCACAGTTTAATCAGATATTTACTATATTTCTTGAATTTTGATAATGTGTATTCTTACATAGGAATAATTTAATAATTAAAATATTAATTAAACCTTTTTTTTATTTTCAGGTAAGATTATAATCCTGAGCTTTGCATATATACGAATTAAACTCGTTGTGTGAGTACATATAGTATTAATATTTTATTAATTACGAAGTCAAGAGTATATATTTGTACGTTGTTTACTTTACTGGCCTCGATTTATACGATTAAAAATTACGCGAAATATGTAAACCCATCCCTCGCTTAACACGAATGATGGTTTTTACTAGATTACTGTGTAAAGCTACACTAATAAATACTTAAAGAGAGGGAATAGGTTATTTTTTTAACATAAAACTGCTACATACCGTGTTAAACAAGGGTTGGCCGTATTTATGAAGTTATGCATCAATTTATACAATTTATAATAACCATTTAACTGCTAGCCTCTCACCGGTGAGTCGCATGGTTATTTACTATACACGTTAGCGTCTCACCGATGCTTCATGATGTTTTTCGATTAAAATGAAAATTTAATCAATATGTAAAATAGTTTTGCCTTAGTTACGTATACATAAACATTTTTTATGCAATTTCTGACCGTGTTAATCAAATTTTTCGTTGTAGCAGATACGTGAATAATGAAGTAATAATGAAAATCTAATAAAAAAAATGTTTTGGATCCCTGGCAATCTATTAACAATAGTTGTTCATACCTGTGATTATTTTTATTGCTAAGAAGTAAAAAAATCATAATCTTTAATATTTATTTATCCCTCGATTTGCTTTATTTTAAATTTACGCGGGTTTTAAATTCGCGTAAAAAATAAAAACTGCTAAGATCTCGTCTGTAACTTATGTTTATATTATTAAATAAATGTCTAGTATAGTTAAAGAATAATCAATGCGCATGTCATGGGTCTATTTATTTTCTAGATTTATGTATCCAAGTCGTTGGATAAAGGGGTCCAGATTGAAGCTGTCAACTTTGAAAAGGCGTTTGATAAAATCGACCACACTTGAATCTCTTTAAAACTGGAAAGTTTTAGATTATCTATAACTATCTATTTGCGTTATTTAATGGAGAGGAAAAACACATAAATTTTCCATACTTTCATTGTATGAATATTACGTAATTTTTTGTTGGTTTATTTATATTGTGCATAAGCTGGATGATGAGGTCCATAATCTAAGCGCCACGCAAAGCTTCTAATTCCCTTAGACTGGAGAAAATCCAAGATATTCTAAAGATAAAAGAGTTCGAGTATTATCCGAGCTTATAGCAAGTATGCACCCTCTCTGTGGATCGCTTCATATGGGGAGTGGATAATGTAGGAAGCTTTGAATGGTCAACAAGTGGTCGATAATTTATTCTGACATTGATGGTGAGTGAGTCATTTGGATGAGTATCCTTACTCGACTTTATGAATCAATAATTCAATTCTTAGATAACTGGATGAGTGGAGATATCAATCTTAAATGCTTCCTTTGATTATTCCAACTTAGAAATAGAATTTTTATTTTGTATTTAAGATATTCATAATGAATAATTTCTATTCAATCCTTCCATAGTAACAAAAATATCCCTTTTGATCATTAGGTTTAATTTCAGCTTTGCTAGTTTCAGCTCTATTAGAAAGCCACTTTTTTACAAAATTAATTTGTGTTGTTAGATGTCGAAGAAATAATAAGTTTGCCATAGCCTTCTCTCAAAGGCCAAAGCCCTTTGTCAAACATCCCTCGTAGCATTTTTTTTCTCTTCTAAAGTGAGAGTTATTTTTTTCAGCTAAAAAGTGTTGCATAGATCTAAATAAATGATAATCTGAGGACCTTATGTGAATGTAAATAATAATTTGGCATTGAAGCTTATTTAATTTATTTTTTAAGCCTCGTAGCTGAATTTGGACACGGAGATATTTCGTGAATAATTATGCCTTTTGCATCCCTTCATAAACTCAAAAGATTTTACAGTTAGATCTGCTCAAGGGGTAGGTTTTCCCACTTTCTCTTTGAAAGTCGTTGGTTCGAATATAGCACTCACTTTTCGTTTCGGATACTAAAAAGCTTAAAAACGCATTTAGGTTTCTGTACCCAAAACGTCATCATCCACTTTTAGTACTTTATCACTTCAAGGGTTAATTTTTAGTTGAAAATTATTACTTTTTAAATGTGTCTCAAATGTTTTTATTTCCAATTTTTGCGTTCTTTTTTTGCACAGTAATTCCTCACAAAATGAAATTTCGTTTAAACTGTTGTCAGGTAAATAACTCGTCAACTTAACTGAATTTTGAAATAAATATGTTTTTCTCCAAAATAATATTCCCTAAATGTTAACTGATGAATAAAATACAAAACAATTCTTGTATGATTAAAGACTGGATCATAACTGATGTTCAAAAACGAGCACAGTCAGCCCGATCCTCCTATAACGAAGAAATCGGTATCACGTAATAGAAAATTAGCATTATAGAGACCAAAGACACTCATACAAAATTTGGGTCTAACGAAATCAATATATTAAACATTTTTTCCATTCGCATATTGGAAATATTATATTATTTAGTGTGCAGAAAAGTAACGTTCTAGAAGGGAGCAGTATATAGAAGGAACTTTCGAACCTGTTATAGAAAACAGCAGTATTGCAGGGAGCGTTATAGGAGGGTTAGCCGTAATATTTTTATATAATTCAGGGAGGGAGGCGGATGAATATCTTTGGAGGGCAAACCACGAGTATTAATGAATGCATATGCAAGGATTTTTGGTGCAGTCGTCGCATTATTTTTTTATGACATTCGTATAATATGCAATTTCCATTAAATATAGGATACAAAAATTGGAATTTCTCCTGAAACATTGTGGAGATAAAGACAGTTTGGTGGTTATTGAACAGATGATGCAAGATTAATTTACGCCTTTGCATTAGCCACTCTTTCAACGCCGTTGATATCCCTACAGGACTACAAGACACTTGCAGCGTGAACACGCTCTTGCATTTGGCTCTAAAGGACACCGCTATGACGACTCTGAAGACCCATCTCCTCTCGTCACTATGGCCATCATATCAATAGGATAATGCTGAGATTCCGCGTCAGCATCACCTTAGACTCGCGCGCTACGAGGACGAGGACATAATTACGAGGACACCCAGTCCCGGTCACGTGTCGTGATCATAGGAGTACTCATCTGCAGATACTCTTGGCACTAGACCCCTATGAATTTCGTCACTCCCAGAAATCTCGAAGCATAGAGTACCAAAGGCTGCACAGGCTTCAGACCATCTTTACCCCAAACTTCCAGAGAGATGATACCCACTAAACAGCTCATTTGACTTACGAGAGCGAAGAAGAAGAAAGCAACACACCGACTCGGTGTGTTGCTTTCGCAGCAGTCCAAAAATTTAAGAACTGTAGAGCCCCTGCCCTGTATAATATACATGCAGAAAGTACACTTATTTCATGTATTCACAGCTTGATGAGCACAGTTTGGTGGGAAGAAACGATTCCAATGGAGTGGATGGTTGGAATTATTTGTTAACTGCACAACGACGAACTGGTTCAACTATAAGGGAATAACTCTGTTGAGCACCAAGTATAAGGTGACCTCCAACATACTATACCAAAGAGTCCGGTGACGTGTCAAGGATGCGGGACAGTCAAATGCCGAAAAGGCTCATGGTTAACAAGCCTTGCTATCCCCGGAGGAAGGGAAGACCGAGGATGAGGTGGTTGGACTGTGTACAGAGAGACACTGCATCATTGAAACTTACAAAAAGATGGAGTAATGTAGCGACAGACCGGATAAAATGGAGAAGGGTGTTGGATGAGATCAGGGCCCTACAAGGCTGTTGCAAGGACGATTTCAGACCTTCACAGTAGAATCGTCGCAGGAGGTAAACGCCATACTAAAAACTGTGGAGCCCTACTTTTCTGCTCCAGGTTATTAAGATAAACATGTATACCAATTAATAGTCGATTCTGTCTGTTCATGCCGCTTCAGCAATTTTTCTTTGCCCAATTCAGCTGAAATCCACCGCATCCCCTGCTAATGCCTGCTCCGAGTCTTCCGACATTACGATTCATATGTCAAACGTTAAACAATCGACAGACATGGATTGTACTAATTTCCACCAAAATCCACATCCTCCTCCCCGCATTCCCTTCCCTTCTCCCCTCGGCTCCTCGGGCTGATTGCCGCTGAGCGATTGTCCCGCCACAAAACACACCTGGTGGCGCCTGCCTGCCTCGGCCACACCGCTCGCTACACAGCCTCTCAGCCTCTACACGGCCTCTACACATCCTCGGCAGCCGAAGAGGCGGCGGCGGGTCGCCTCCCCCCCACAACCACCACCATCGACTCTAAATCAGTTGTATGGTTTTGATTGTTCCCGCTTTACCTCCGGGCGCCCGGTAGACGTTTCCTTTAATTAAGATAGTGGAATTCAAATGAGCTCCACGCATCGCGAACCCCCGGCTTACGACATCGGTTCCCGGCTCTTATCTGCTAATTAATATATGCAGATACTGCCGTACGTGTATCGCCGCCTTTAGCTTTTTATCTTACGTCCGCTTTTTTAATTAAGAGATCCTCGGCACCTCGGAGCGGGTTGCCGCGTTTTTCTTTGGCGGTGCCATTTCAGTATTTTTTTACTGTCTAATTAACAATGCGATAGTCGAGATTTCACAGATAATTAATTGGTGGAGTGTTTCGAAATGCTGTCGTATTTTTGTTTTATGACGGATGTGAGGTAGTTACCGATAGCCGCTATCCAATATAAACATTTAGAGTAGATAACGTCGCATCGAAATCTGTGCCATTAGATACTATAAAGATAAATAACACTATACACAGAATATTAGAGATTGACTCATCCGTCACGGCGCACAGTGGGATGGATCATGAATTCTACTGCCAAAAATCTAAGTAATTTCTTTTTCATTTGAGCTGGAATTATACTAAAAAATAATTAATTAATAAGCTTTTTATATATATTTATCAAAATATATGATATACTCTTTAATATGGTATATAAAACAATAATATGCAATTAGAAACTACAAAGATATACTCGTTTGAATTTGATAATACGATAATATTGCATTTTTTGATAATAGTTAACATTAAAACCTAATATTACTAAATATAATGAACTATAATTGAAAACTGTTACATAATAAACTTAAATGTTTTATCTATTATTTGCTTTTTTTTTCTAAAATCGTATTTTCGTAAAAAACAAGATTCCTCTCATAGTACAGCGGCTCAAATTTTTATCAATATGTTGACATTTTTTTAAAATGATTACTCTGAGAATAAAATTGGTTGTTAATGAAATGCTTCATAATTTAGTCGATATATTGAATTTTAAATAATCAATATGATGCGTAAATGACAACGCTCTCGGCGATGACTCGTCACTCGCATGTTTCACTAGCATTCGTCGCATCGTACCGGATGCGAGCGGAAAAAAACATAGCCCGCGTGTCAATAGCAGCGAATATTGTTATATTTTTTGCTGAAATTAAAGAACAATGATTATTATTAATATTTATTTATTAGAATTTTATATTGAAATTTGGTGAAACCTCGACTTTTACAAAAAAAAAATGATAACTCTTTTATGAATCAAGATATTGAGCTTAAAATTAAACTGCTTTAACATTTACTGGATAGTAATATTATATCTTATGGCAGGAGTCACCAGACTTATTTTCGCCAAACGGGCCGAATTGAATTTTTGATAAAATATGGTTCGAGCATTGTTTTTAAAATGTTATAAAACGTTTGTATGTTTGAAATTTCAAGGTCATAAGCCGTTGGGTCATCCACAATAGCTGATTTTATTACAGCATATCGAAGCGCAGAGTATTGGATTACAAAAATACAGAAAAAAGTGTAATAAATAAATAAAGTTTTCATTTTGAAGTTAATGTTAAACATTATTCAATTAACGACAGAAGTCGGCAATTTCTGAACACACTCCTTGTAAAATAGGCATAAAATATTTCAAATAAATAGTTTTATATGCTCTTGCCTCACTGGCACAAAATCTCCCCAAGGTCTGATTTTTTTTTGGAATTGCTTCAACTATCAAGTATATAATAAATAATAGTAATAATTAAAAATAATTAATTGGACCCTGACACGAAATGAGTCCCTGCCATCTGAAGGTATTACGCCATCTGTGCCGGTCTCGGGCCTTCTCCATCCATCGCCTAAGCCCCAACAGAGACGCGTCCGCCTCAACCCTGTCTCTCCAACCAAATCTAGGCCTCCCAACGGGGCAAGTTCCTCCAGGCCTAGAGTTCATAATAGTATAAAGCAATGTATCGCTGCCTATTCAGGCTACATGCTCTGCCCAACATAGGCGTTGCGTGCGAATGTATGAGTACAATGGTATATCCCCATACATGGCCATGACCTCGTTATTAGAACGTATGTCTTTATATCCGGGACTAGCCTCGTCCGGACGCAGTCCGAAGATCCGTCTTAAAACTTTTTTCTCGAACCAATCAAGACGATGCATGTCCCGGCTTGCCAGAGAACATGACCCGCAAGCATAGGTTATCACCGGGCGAATGATAATGATGGGCGGTGATTGTGGTGCCCAGGTATTTGAATGATTAAACGCACTCAATAGACCCCGACTCCACATCCACCGAGGTCCTCTCTCCGCCCGATCTCGAAACTATCATATATTTGCTATTGAACCAATTCACCTAAGACCCTGGTTGGAAGCCGATGCCGTGAAAGCACTGAGCGACTCGACAACCTCATCTCTAGTGCGACCGATAATATCAACATCTTCAGCATATGTCAGGAGTACCATATCGCTCCAACGATTGACGTTCCGGGCCCGATGTGCGGCTCTCATGGCAGCCTCCAAGGCAAAATTGAATAATATTTGGAATATAGCATCATCTTGTCTCACTCACACAATTAATAAAATAAAAACGCTGTAAAAGTAACAGCCTATAAAACATATAGTGTCGATTAGGGCGTGATATGCGTGCCCCGTACATACGCAAAAACGCGTTTGATGTGGAATCCACGTTCCCCGTAAGCAATGAGTTAAAATAGTTGCTCGAGAAAAATCAAAAACTTTGAGTACCCCATATACCCATCGGCACATCTAGATAGATGATTCTATTCCTACGTCCTCATTTCATTTGGTGACTTGCTACAATTTGCCGCACCGTACAATTATTTAAATTTTATTATGCAAATGCCTCGCGAGATGTTTCATATTTATAATATCTCCGGATGAAATTATCCGCAGACTAGTTTCATTTCGCGCACGTTTTCCAGATTCGCAAAGTGCATCATTATCCGAGCGCGTCGGTTACTCGTTTTCAAGTTTTGTTTTATATTTATATATATTATTTTTATTTTGCTCTCGGTCTCTCGATCTTCGGATGAGAGAAAGACGCCGCCGGTAACAAAACGAGAAAAAGACAAAGCTACGAAAGACTTTGTACAAGTACGAAAACTATTATCTGTCCGAATAACACTTGGCAGCACGTGCCACACAGGGATGCTGGGCTACATACACAGTGCCAGCGAGATTCCAGATGTCTATAATAAACGTAATGATATACACGTGCCGAGATTATGATTCACTGACGCTGATTCCGAAACTGTGGACGCGCCTTATTTTTTTTTTCTCCCTAATCCAGAAAAGTGTGTCGCGTGATCTAAATTGAATCTGGCCCCCGTGGGATGTGCGACTCAGCTCTGTTGATATTTATTTTAAATATAAAGAAAAAAATGTATGAGAAAATGTTATTTTTGGATGACAATAATTGGATCAAGCCGTGGCATCTGGATTTAACCCATGTCATAAGTTGTGTTAAAAGTTGGTCCGTCATGCAGCCTCATTCAAAGTTTTAATTTGTTATGAACAATTCTTTTATTCAAATCCAAAAACAAGGATTAGATCTTTTCATGAATGCATAAAATTAAATAAATAAAATATGTATGCATCCTAATGCTTTGTACGCGGATATCGGATGAATTCTTCATCAATATCTTGACATTTATTAAAACGATGGATTATTCTGAGAATAAAATGTCACTCGCACTGGATACATAGTACCGGATGTGAGCGAGAAAACTCGTGCCGAGTTTTGCGTTGGACCGGGCGATTTAGCGAAAAAACTAAGTACTTTAGTTAAATCAATATAACTCTGATACCATTTAAGTTACGTCAATATTTTTTTTTGCTCCTTTCAGAAAGCAGAAAGAAATCTCTATGTAAAAAAAATAATAGTTCAAAACTTCTCAAAGTGTGGTCTGCGTATTCGTGTACTGTAATAACACTCCGTAAACATCAGCGCCAACGAGGACTCGAAAACGCGACCCCCGTAATTCTACATTGGCCCGCGTGGACGCGGTTTCGAGTCCCCCGGACCGCAATGTGTTAATATAACATGAGCGCTCGTAAAAACTAAGAATAGAACAATGCCATATTAAATATGACATTGTAGGGTTCGCTTTCTAAATTTTGTATAAATACCTTTGGTTCCTATAACGTGGTGCCGATTTCTTTATTTAGGTCAACCCTTCTATAACGCTTTTATTTAAATCGATGTTTTCTATAAAATAGTAATATTTTTTAATGTCAAATTACATATTTTGTAATAAATAATACATTGCCGAAATAAGGTCCAACACCTTTTAGTTGAGAACAAATTACAGTCAGCCCTCCTATAGCGTTACATCTAAATCGCTGCTTTTTACAAAATTCGTTGTCAACTAAAGAGCATTGACCTTTATTTCGCTCGGCAATGTATTAGAGATTTACGAAATATCTAAATTGACCGAAAATTATTAGAATTTTTTAGAAAACAGAGATTTATAGGAAACGTTATAGGAGGGTAATCTCTCTTGGGATTTTTTTTATTTCTTAATTAGTAAGTAAGTAATTAATAAGAAATTATCCCTTTTAATTTTCTCCCTAATGAATCCTTTTTTTTTCAATATCAATCCGCTGTCAATGTGACCTTTGGTTGACAAGGGTTTTTGTAAAAAAAACACTGATTTAGAGAAAGCGTTATAGGAGAGGTGACTGTATCCCTATTTTTAATTTATAAATTCCGCGGTGGTTCAAATCCGCGTAATAAGACACGCGTAAATCAAAGGATGGCTGTAGATTGTAACATTGTTCTATAGAGCTTTTTTAAATCTAGGAAGATTTTCTGGAACCTAATTTTTAATACGATTCCTTTGAAAATTCTAACTTTATCTCCTCAATGATTGAAAAACGTAGTTCTTGTTTGACTTTTTCATTAAAAAATATAAGAATATATCGCAGAAGATCATATCAGATGAATATGGAGGCCGATAAATCACATGGATGCTGTTTTTGGTCTTGAAAGTAATGCAATAAAAACAATCAACACACAAAAATCCGCATTTTTCTATGTATCGAACCCTTTAATAAAATTTTCTTGCGATTCGAAGGCGGAAAATCGTCGGGAAAACCTTGAATCAAACTCAGCAGTTACATTAAACATTATCCGTTCAGAAAATGTATACGTCGTTTAACCCATCCACCGTGTAAATCGAGGGATCGCCGCGTATTACCATCATGAGATTTTTTATTCACAGAATTGCTATAGGGTCCATTATGGATATAGCTGTAAATGCGGATCTTTTACATTAGGCCGAAATTTTCCATTTTCGTATCCGGTGTCGTGTAACCCGTTTCCGTCGTTTTATTTTCTTTTTTTATATTTTTTACTTCGGACATTCTAGAATAGACAAGACAGAATAAAAGGGTCGACGCTTGTTTAGCATTTTACCCCGTAGCACGTATGACCTTTGAATGTAAATATTCAGGACTTTTTTTTTGCGAGGAATGATTTGCCGTATATTTAGCACATGAATTCTAATGTCATAATTACCCGTTTTTTTAGAAAATAAATATATATTTAATTATATGATATAAATATATTTTTGTATCCGATCGTTTATTGATGGGAAATTGAATGAAAATCGAAAACATGGAAAAACTTCGAACAAAAGAGCTCCAGGGAAAACTAGTCTGCTATCCCTAATGAGTTACAAGCAAAATAGTTTTCAATCTGAACAAAATTCGGATTTCGCTTCAAACTATACACAAGTTCGGGGCGACTAGGAGACAAAATAGCGTGCAATTTTCCAGTAAACTTAAGACAAGAGCCTTCGCTTGTTTATCCTGTCTTGGAATAACGCAAAAAAAATACAACAAAGGATACACATACAATCAATATCGGCTACCTAAGTAAATATAGAAAAATTCTCATATCCTATTTATGCAAATACGGGCCGGGAACCGAGCATCTATATTTATTAGTATCGATTCGATTTTTTTATTTTATTTTTTTATTATTTATTGAATCGAAACTCGTGCGTTCATCAACTGGGTTACATGTGAGACGTTCGTCAAAGCGTCAATAAACTATTGGCACAATGGCCGCATATTCAAATAAACGGAAATGACTGTAAACAATAATATTCTATTCCAATTTCCGGGATTGGGTAGCAATCAGGATCCCTCCTATCCCGTTTGCAATATATGTATACGTGGTGTATGAATAATACGAGTGCGGTAGAGAAATTTGCAATACACTACGCACTCTAGAGAGGGATTCGCACAAGGAGGTTCAATATCACAGCGTGGTCCAAAATTCAGATGTTATATTAAATATTACTTTAATAATTAAATTAGTATAATGTACCTTTAATATTTGTTAAGCATAACGAAGTTTGGGTAAAACTTGATCTTTCGGAGGAGTTAGAGATTTACTTTGGCTTTAGACAGGGTGATGTTTTAGAGTGCCCTCTGTTCAACATGGCTTTGGAAGACTGTCGGCACCTTCTCTAACAATACGGTGGAGTTGCTTACCTATGCAGATGATATCGTGCATTATGTCTAGATCTCAAACTGCCCTAAAGAATCACTAATTTTCAACTCATCAATTTTTGTAAGAAAATTACAGGGCGACAGTCTGTCGCAGACTGAGCTGTATGCCACGTTTCACTCGTACTTCAACATGCGCTATGTTTTTCTCGCTCGCATCCGGTACGGAGCGAATAGAAACGCATATTATTGTTTGCAATTGCGGACAATAATAGTCATTGATTATTTATAGTATTTATTCTTTAGACTTTTTTAGACAAATACAAAAAGTTTGCGACATGATTTATATTAAAAGAGTTATTCGATGGAGTTCCAAATAGACCCCATCGCACGGCTAGGTTAAATGCAAAAACTGTTTGTACGTCTCTTAATTCTTAAAAGAATCAAGGACAGGCTGTTTAAGTACAGAAGTGTTCCCAAAAATACAGAACAATTAGTCATTGTAACTATGGACCAATGAAATTATAATAGAAGAAAGTATTTGCCTTTATACTTAATACTTAGGATAGTAATAATTTATTTGACTACGATGGATGGATGGTATAACACAAAATCCTAATGATAAATATTCTAAAGATGCAAGGGGAAGAGTTTCTCACACTAATACCCCTCCCAGTGTCAAACTACGACACTGGTTAATTTGAATATTATTTCAGTTGGTTTAAAATTTATATAATGTATTTTATAAGTATTTACCTATATGGATCTAAATATCGAGCTTTAACAAACCAATAATGTCAAATGGATACCTTTGAGAAGATATTTAGAACTGTATTCGATCTTTCGCAACAAGAAGCTGTATATGCTGTAATTGGTTGGCCTTACTCTTTGGTAAATAACTACGATCCTCTTATCTTTACTGATTGGGGATTGGCAGTAACATGAAGATACGGAACAGTTAGCCACCGAAAAAGCTTATGGTCACAAGAGTTCTTTCTGTTCAAGGAGGAAAGAAAGATCAAAGCTTAGGTGATATTACATTTTTTTAATTATTTAAAACTCAATTGAGTTAAATTTAATTGTGTTAAAGAGTCGTTTATCATCATCATAATTTACCAGCCAAGAGACATTCTTTTGCTGAGTGTTTGGGCTTTAATATACCCTCGAATGGTAGTCGAGATCAATGGAGTCGGGGGGTTTTTTACAAAGAGGTTTCCTACTCTAGGCCATTGCCGCCGGCATTGGACGTGTATCTTTTATCATTGCCAGTTTCAGATTTTACCCTCTTTACTGTGTCCAAGCAAGTGGAAGAGGGTTTGTTTCGGTATTAGCTTTCTTCTTCTTTAAGAATTCTTGAGTGACAACGATTCATAGCTAGAATTAATCTTGTTGCGTAATAACAATCCTTCCATGATAAGGACCTTCCCCTAGTAAGGAGGAATATGAAGCAAAAGTATTAAAACTAAGTCGATTATCGAACTTCATTTTAAGGTTTTCCTTCCCAGGGTATATTGGTTCTACTGGTGAGAAATAGACATAATTTATTTAAAAAAATATTTGCAAAAGGTTGCTAAATAATTTTCAATGGATAATGATACTACTGATAAGAAAAAAATAGTTACCGATATTACAAAAAATTAATCCAGGACTAAACCCAACTTTTCTATATAATTTGACTCGTATCGTTTTAGCACAACATCCGCGTTTTACGAAAATCTACTATATTACTTTTATGGCTTCAATATTAACACGTATGTTTCTTAAGTCGATATACATTGTTGGGAATAATATATTCATATAATATTCTCAACATTGTATATTCATATATATATTATATTCAATAATATAATCAATTTAATGTTTATTGTAATCGATAAAAGCGCATCTGAACCATTTAGTTTGTATCTTGATTAAGATTAGTATTTTCTTAAAAACTATGATGCTCTTTTAGTTGGTTCATTGTACGATTCTTGATAACGTGCTATACAATCGTTAAGATTGCGTTGAAACTGTACAACCCTTTTACATCGCGGCACTTAAATGAGAAAATGGTATCCTAGTTTATTGGCAAGTTAAGGGCTTTCTAAAATTAAACTTAAAATATCTGAAACTGTTCTTTATCATTGTTTTAATTAAATATATATTTTTTTCTTTTGTACTATACCAAAATCGTCTATAACAGTGGCTAATAGTAGCTATCAGTCGCTCGCGAGCGGCATATCTGTAGCTCGCGTAAGATATTTTATCATAGTCATAAATTTGCAATATTTTATTATTGGACCCTGAAATGAAATATATTTCTCGAATTAATTTCAATGAAATGCTTAACAAGTTGCTGTTGTAAAATTAATTTCTAAGTAAAATAGAGAAGTGTTACAATGGAAACTGCGCTATACACTTTGTATCTCTCTCACTCATTTGTATCGCCGCTTATGTGAGAATGACAGTCAGCAATGGATATAATACCACATGGTCTCATTTTTGTGTGTGTACAAGGATAGTAAAAGAATCCCTATACACAACTAGCGCCCGTCACGTTAACCGATCCGTCACGGCGGCTCGAAACCTATCCTTGGGGTCTATTTACTATGGAAAATAGACCCCAAGGATTCTTCATCAATACCTTGACTTAAAATGCTAAAAAATGGATAACTCTACAAATATAAATAGTTCTTTAAGCTTCATAATTTTGCCGATATCTTGGATTTTGTTTACTAAACAATATGACGCGTAAGTAACGCGAAAACTCTGCAATATCCCTCGACGGACCGAGGCAGGCCGCCATCTCAGAGTTCTCGCCGCACGTATTAATAGTACGTTTTCACTTGCACTTGCACATTGTGCCGGATGCAAGCGAGAACAACATCGCGTCCGTTTTATTTTTTTCAACGTCAACGATTATTTTTAATACAAAAGGTTTTGAACAAATATTAAATTATTACAATTATGATTTTAGTGGTCCGTGAGGTCATACAGGTTGGCTTGTTGGTCTATTTTTTATTAAAATACTAAAAAATAATAGAAAATTCTGCTATTGATGACTTTTTCAGTATTATTCATATTTTGAAAAAGGCTTTGGGCGCTGCAGTAAATGACTATTTTATAGAGTTTTTGCCAAAACCCATTTGTCAGACGAGATGATAAAAAATTGGAAAACCATTGAAGCAAGTGTAGATCCCCCAAAGGAGGCCGATGAAAAACAAATTAGTTTGGCCAATACCGTCTCTGTGCCCTGCGAGTCGCGCATCGCAAAAATAATATTTTAACACAATAAAACTAGGAATACATATATGTTTCTTTATACATTTGATTAAATATCATTTCGCCCTTTGATCTAGCCCCATACCGCCGTCGTCTTTTATACGATCCGACACAATGGCCACGAAAATGTATATGTAGGCGCTTATATAGGCCCGCAATAAAAAGAGGAGAAAAGAATCGCTTCTTTCACTTGTTCACTTGTCGCCAGAAGCCCAAAATTTGATAACCGAACCGAGAGATGCCAAAATTGATGGGATGCCGAAGCACATTTCCCAAGTGTAATTTGTTAAAAGAGAAGACAAGTTGCCAAACCCGCGATATTATTCAGGGCCGCCGCAAGGGCCATTAGAGCGCTTATGAATTACATCAAAGGGGGGATCGATGCTTTGTTTTTTCACGAAAACCCAGGGGCGGTCGGCTTATTATTAATCTAAAAAATAATTAATTAACATATTTTCGGTGCAACGATGTAACCCGAGCAACAATGGGGGAGAGGGGCGTAATGATGCCGGGCATTAATTTCGAAAATTTACGTTGCGCGGAGCCAAACTCGAATTAAGGGGGTCGTTTAAAATACATTTACTTTGCGTTTTTCTGATTTTTTTTTTCACAACCAAAATTAACTCCCAATACTTGATTTAACATTTTTTATTTAAAAATATTGAGGTATTTAACAAATAAACATAAAAAAATAAATACAAAGTAAAATTAATTCTTCGTTTTACACGGCTACTTTTTATATGTTACCGTGTAAAAAAATATTTAAAATAGAAGATTTCAATTCAAGCAGATAAGTCAATTCGTAAGATCTAAAAAGTAACCAAACTTTTATTTTATTCCTACAAAGGGTTTTCATAAATATAATTTTTTAGGACTTTTAGGGTTTTTTAAGTTATCTTGCCTGTAAATGTAACTTTTAGTTTATATTTAAAAGTATGTTTTATAAAAATCAGTGTAAAATGCTTTAGTTTATTTTAAATATAAACCGTGTAAAAGAAGTTGAGATTTTTCCTACATGCAAAGGTCATGTTAATTATTTTATATTATATAAATGAATAAGTTTATGTTAAACAGGCTCGGTTATGATAAATATGGTTAGGTTATGTTAGTAAGGTAAGGTTAGGTTATGTTAAATAGGTTAGCTTATATAAAATATGTTAGGTTATGTTGAATATGTTGAGTTAACTAACCGAAGGGTTAGGTTAAGTTAGGTTATATTACATATATTAGGTTAGGTTGAATATGTTGGGTTAAGCAACCGAAGAGTTAGGTTAAGTTAGGTTATATTACATATATGAGGTTATGTTGAATATGTTGGGTTAAGCAACCGAAGGGTTGGGTTAAGTTAGGTTATATTACATATATTAGGTTAGGTTGAATATGTTGGGTTAAGCAACCGAAGGGTTAGGTTAGGTTAGGTTATATTAAATATATTAGGTTAGGTTGAATATGTTGGGTTAAGTAACTGACGAAGGTTAGATCAGGTTAAGGTCAAATAAAATGCAATAAATATATATATAGAGTCCCCTGATTAGTCAACACTTTAATTAAACGGTCTCCAAGAACACTCAGCTTCTATCTTCTGTACTATCTGGGGCTAAGCTTTCTTAGCCTCTAATAACCTAATTTTGTATGGGTGCCTTGTCTTCTATAGCGTCACTGCAGCTTGAAATTAAAACAAATCATATTTTGTTTTGTTTTAAACTAATTAATAGGACTGCCGATGACTGCCGCTCTTGTCGCACATGTTAATTGCACGGTTTCACTCGCACTCGGCACATCGTAACGGATGCGAGCGAAAAAAAACATCGTGCCCGTAGCAACAGAAGCGAATATTGTTGGTATTTTTTTTGCAATTGCAGAACAATGAAGAAGAACAATTATTTATAATATTTATTCTTTAGACTTTTTTAGACTAATACAAAAATAGTATTTATATTAAATAGTTGTGGTAATAAATATACCCCCATCGGCAGGACTAGGTTAAATCATCAGTCGACCCTCCTGATTATGCACTCTTTGGCATAGAGTGGCGTGTGCGACAGTCCCTTATATAGTGCTAAAAAACGTAGTATATTTAACGTATCTGAAAAACGTTTTACGGCCGCTGATTTCGTTTAACATAAATTTTGTTTTGCACACATTTTAACACTGTAATACAAGTATTTTTGTATTACACGAATTATTTTGATTCACGAGCCTTCGTATTGAATTCGTACGTGTTTTCTTGTCTTCTGTCGCGGTACAGGGCGCGCCAAAAGTAACGACGCCGAACAATATTGTTATTTAATTTTTATTGCGCGCATTTTATGTCATTCATATATTTATTGTGACGTGAGGGGTGGTTTTTGTCCCATAATTCCGGCAATAAACAAAAATTGATTTATGGCATTACGTCGATGGTCGGATGGCCCACTTTCGCAGGGTCCAAGGCCTCCACTCCGGCCGATACTTCATCCGGCGGCCCTCTGCAGAGTAGCGCAGACCCCAGGGCACTTGTTTCGAGACCCATCGATCCTCTGGGACCCCGAGACTCGCCTCTTCACTTTCCGCATTTACAAGCAAATAAAAACGCTTTTACGTAATTCGATCATATTTTACCGACGAAATACGCCATCTCCAGCATCGCAGCGACATAAAGCGGCCCGCACACCTTTCAAAGAAAGAAAAAAATATAAAGAAAAGAAAAGAAACGCCTTGTTTATATATTCGTGGCTATTCTTCGCCAGCCACAAAACCTATTATTTACAACTCGCATTCATCGGTTACACAACAACCGAATAAAAAAAACGGCCATATTTTTATGAAATACCGATTGGAAGCAAGACAAGCGAGGCGAGAGAGGGGGGGGGGAGGATGGTCGAGTATCGAATAAATTGATACGTAAATTTTTATTTTCACCGAATTCGTAGCCAGAATAAATTATTCCATAAATATTGATAAAGCCGTACACAAATTCCTCGTTATTATGTATGAAGACATCTGTGATCCGATTTCGGGTATCGCTCCGACGATGACCGGGATTAGATATCAAAGTCGGTACATTTGTTACCCAAAGCCCGAATCCATTCTAGTCATTCTTGTAGATCCTTTATCCTAATGGAATCGAACACCTACGTGTTTTGTTCTTCGGCTTGTCTTGGCACCGTATCTCATATTGTTCTCTATCCGAGGGCTGTCACATCGTACACGAAGAAATATTAATCAATTTTTTTGATAAAAGAAACATATGGCTTATATTCATACAAAAAACGTATAAATTCCTTGGTTTTTTGAGTCATTGCCACTTATAAATTGATAATAATACACATATTTTTTAATGTCAATAATGATACTTCTCTAGAAATTCTCAGAATTTCTCGAGATTCTCAAACTAATCTTGATAAATATAGCTAATTTTATTTAATATATGAAATCTACACAGTGAATGATTTAAGAATATATATATTAAAAAAATATAATAAGTATTTTTTTCAAAAATTCTTGATCAATTGCTTAATTCCTCGAATTTGCTAGTCAATAATTTTTTTATAATATGATTTATTATACACTAAACGAATAATGCTTAAATCGCTTTTAATTTCAATAATATTTTTTCAATGCTGAAGAAATCTCGCGCTAATCTTAAAATTTCTCAAATTGATCTCTTAATTTTCTCAGGATTTTTTTTATAATATTATTTAATATATACTATGTAATATTACACACTGAACGAATTTAATAAATACATTTTATAATAAAACATAACATAATCCCATAACGAGATTTTTTAGGATACATATATGTTTATGAAATTTTGTTAAGAACGAAAATAATGCTTAACATCATTAACTCGCTTTTATTTGATAGTAAACTAATCCTAAAATTTCTCAAACAGATCTCCTAATTTTTCAAGTTTTTCTAGTTAATCCAAGGATTTTTTTTATATTATTATTTAATATATACTACACACTGAACGAATATAATAAATACATATTATAAAAAAACATAACATAATCCCATAACGAGATTTTTTAGTAAACATATGTTTATGAAATCATGTTAAGATCGAAAATAATGCTTTGCATATTTAAATCGCTTTTTCATGTCAATTATGATATTTTTTTAAATGTGGTAAATGTTATTTTTTCTTAAGAAATCTCGCGTTAATCCTGAAATTTCTCAAACAGATCTTTTAATTTTTCGAGTTTTTTTAAATTAATCTTGGTATTCTTTTGATAATGTTATTAAATATGTCATTACATCCTAAACGATAAATAACAGCAAACAAGGATCACAATTTTATAGAAAAAATAGAGCTGTGACCATTTTCTCAAGATTCTCGTATCAATCCCAAAATTTCTCAAATAAATCTCTAAATTTATCGAGTTTTTTAGTCAATTCCTGATTTATTTTAATAATATTATTAAGTTAAATAATCAATATAATTGTTTTTTTTTATTAATTGGAATATGGATCGCAATTTTATAAGAATTTAGGGCTTAGTCTAGTGATTCCCAAAGTGTTAGCCGTGGCTCCCTCATAAAGGTGCCGCGAAATATTCAATTAAATAATCCGGCTAATTTGTTGGAATTCCCAATTCTTTAAATTTTTACGCCATCTTTTTGCTCTCGCTTTTCGCAAGAAGGTGTATTAAGGGAGCCGTATACCGAAAAAGAATGGGAACCTCTGGCTTAGCCCATATTCCTCTGTATCGCAATTATTTTATTTGGGTTTCACCATTTTTTTTCTGATCCGATTGAAATTCTCGCATAAATCTCAAAATTTCTCAAACAAATCTCTCTTAAAAAAAAATTAATCAATAAATTTTTCTAATTACTCTCAGGAGACGATTAATTCGTCCCAATAAATAAATAATATAAGTGAGATTTATTAATCCGCAGTATTTTTTAAGGTCATTAGACGTTTTGTTTAATCATTAATTTAATAGGGATTAGAATTTATGTAACGATTTTTTTAAATATACATTTTTAGCGGACATGGCCGAAGTTTCGCAAGAGTCGCAAATGCATGTAATAATTCTAAAACTTTATGGGCTTCCATTAAACTTCTAAAAAAAGGTGAAATTCCCATAGTCTCGGAACGTTATTACTAGGCAGGAAAACAAAGGCCCCGGGGCCTCTGACCGTGACGGAGTGGTTCTCCATTAAAGTGTGAATAATTGTTTTAAAAGTCAAAGAATTAATATTTTTTTTGTTGAATTGAAAATGGCGATTAAGAGAGTTATGGCCCCGGCGACTTGTTTGTGTTGGGTTTAATTATAAAATATATTTTTTGAGAGCCGGCCATTCGGACCCTGCGCTTTTTTTAGTATGCACGGACCGTGTATCTTATTTATTAATATTAAAATTGTGGTAGTGGAATCCATTATTTTACTTAGTGGTTTCGGCATAAATCATTAGGGACCTTTATATTGTTATGGAATTTTGGGATCGCCGTTATGGTTTTATTATTTTTTTTTCTCGATACAATCGCTACTCTTCACAAGAAGGACCCCCCTACACAATCGTATATTTTATATTTGTGCGCTCGATTCTCTATTCAATTCTAGTATTTTATTCGTTTTTATTCTAGCAAAAGCCATAAATGAAATGGAAACTGTTCAATGGAATTTTTGGGCTTCGCGTCGCTAACAATATTTTTTTTCATGTTTTTTTTTAATATAAAAAAAACGATTCTTTCCCCGTTATGTAAAGTCAAGGTCGCGGATAATCAGTCTCGACTGAAAAAAAAATTACAGCGATCTCGCCACGTCTAATGTGTGTAATACAAAAATTTTATTATGCCCCAAATTACAGTGGTAACTTTAAAAAAAAGTATATACTAAATCGGCCCTGTTTAACGGCACAATTGGGCGCTCATTTAACAAGTGCCGTTTTGTTCCTCGCTCCTAATGTTGCGTGATGTAAATATTTTTGTTTTTATTCATATTTTTTTCCATACACACACAAGGGGTAATTCGAGATGATTTAAATGTGTGTGATCTGGGCTTAAGATAGGCCCATTTTTTGTTGTTTATTTTGTGCTACCGTGTGGCCCACAAACAATAATTCATTACGAGCAATAATTTGTCATGTCGCGGTTCTAGGAGGTCTCCTGTGTCAATTACACACATGGCTATCATTATGGCAGGGCCGCATCCGTGTCGACATGGTTTTAATTAATTTTTATTGTTATGCGCCAAGTTTTAGTATTATTATCTAAGTTCATATTTTTTTTGCTCTAAAAATTTTTAACCATTGTGGAGTATATTTAATACATCTTAAAAAATATTATCATGGACTTTAAATTAAAGGGTTAATTATTATTAAATATATAATGGTTAATATTCAGCTAGAATTTAATCTAGGTAAAAAATAAGAAATTAATCTAATCTCTAATCAGCCAACCCTCATATGACGCTCCCTGCTATAAAGTGGTATATAAAACAGGTAATTTTATAGTGTTTAACTCTAAAGCTCCGTTTTATTATTATTTATATGATTACATTATTAATTTTAAAAGATTTTTTTTAATATTTTCGTTGAAGATTTCTTGCATTTATCATATTAAATAATAAATACAGTCAACCCTTTAATAGCGCTTTCTGGTATAAAAGGGCGTATGCAATAGTCCCTCCTACATTGCTTCTTTTTAGAGCGCCGTTTTCTATAAAAGCCATCATTTTCGATATCGAATTAGATATTTCGTAAATAATTAATATTTTGCAATGTTTTGCTTTTATTCAATTACAAAATACCAACTTCAAATTGTATATGGGTGCCAAGTCTTATACAGGCGGGATTCTATAGCGTTGATCCTTATCTCGGCGCTATAGGAGGGTTAACTCTAATTATTTCGCCACGATACATCGTTTGAAAATCGCTGATATAACTATTATTTCAAATTAGTTTCCAAGTTGGACAAAATATTTGTCGACCCTTCTATAACGCTTCCTGCTAATAGCGGAGTGTGCGACAGTCGCTTCTATAGTGCGCCGTTTTTTACAAAATGGAATTGAAACGCAGGTCATTTATTTGTTTGATGTATTTATTTTGTTCAATTTACAAAATACAAATAAAAAAAACCTAACTCCATTTTTTTATGGTTCTAGTCTTCTTAAGGGTCGGTTTATATAACGTAGTTCCTATCTCAGAGCTTTAGGAGGGTAGATCAGTACCTGTTAAAATAAATCGTATTATTAATTTTTACCCCACTTTAGTGGCCGGAATATCGGCTTACAGTATTTATCAGTTTATTTACAGTCAGACCTCCTATAGCGTTTCCTCTAAATCGCTGCTTTTTACAAAATTCCTTATCAACCCATCGCTCGGCAATGTATAATAGATTTATGAAATATCTAAATTGACCCTAAAAATATTAGAACTTTGTAGAAAACAGCGATTTACAGGAAACGTTAAAGGAGGGTTGGCGTAATCCCAGTTTTAAATGGATTGATTTTTACTTAATTTTATATTTTGAGCTTAATTTTATAAAATGTTAAAAAAAATCTTATGCTTTTTTATTATTATATATTAACAATCAAATTAAAAGAATATTTTCTCATCTTGTTTGCAATGATTCGAAGCTCGATTAATCGTTTTTCGAGCGACTCTCCAAAAAAAAGCGATAAATTAAGGATTAATAACCCTTTAATCGCTAGAGAAATTTATATAATTATGTATTTATTTTAATTATTTATTATATATAGGTATTTAAGGCTTCCGCCATATGTCGCTATAGTGTTCGGTCAATAAACAGCTGTCACGCCGGCGTGACAATAGCGTTTAATGGATTAAACACTGCTTTTATTTAGTCAAGTTTATAAAAAAATGATTAATACATAAACTTTTCTAAGATTTCATTGTATAAATAAAGCTTTAATATATTAATTCAGAAGTTATTGCATTGCTCTATTTTATCTCATAGAAAACTTAACTTTTGAGGCACCTTTAAGATACTCTCACGGAACACATATGTGCCACTTCACACGTGTGACCGACCTATCGATTTCGCATAGGGCAATTCATATTCCCGCATTCATCGTTTATTAATACCCCTGACCAGACAGGAATAGTGCCAAATAATTTGGGATTTATCGTTTTTTGGAGGGTACTTTGCTAAACGATGGAACAAAGTATTACTGTGTAGGTATAATTTGAATTATAAGTTAACCAGTTATTATATACCATCCGAAGGGGGTATCTTAGTTACCCTAAGCATCTTGACATTTTTTTTAAAATAGATTATTCTATGAATAAAAATAGTTATTTATGATATTCTTGAAAATTTGGTCCATTTTATGGATTTTTTAACTAATCAATACGACGCGTAAATAACAACGCTCTCGGTGATGTCTCGCCGTAGACTGAGCTCTCACATCACGTGTCACTCGCACGTTTTACTCGTATTCGGCACATTTATTGCAGCAATTATTAATAATATTTATTCTTTAGTCTTTTTTTAGACAAATACAAAACAAATATCGCAAACTTAATTAAATATTTAATCAATGACTTTTTATTCTATGCCATAATATCTTAATTAATTATTAAAGCCCCGATGATTATTTATGAAAACCGCAGAGCGGCGATAATTCAAATATTGATTTAAATAAAGCCCCGATTCCGGCCCGGGGTTTGTTATTTTTGCGGGCGGCATATTGGACACAGGGCCGGGGCCGGACTGGAGGGTCCGATGTTATTACTGTTACACAATATCTGAGTTATCCTAAATAATAAAGTATTGGCTTTGGGATAATAAGTTTTCTAAGCCTCACATTTTCGGGTCAATGCCGGACTAAGCCTGCCCCAATATTTTATACGCCACTAATGGCCCCCCGGGTTATTCTTCTAAATGATTTTTCCGTGAAAACCGCTCACACACATATTTCCCCCGATTGAGTTATGAAAATGTATTCGAGCGGATTTATTTTCCGGGGACCTCTGATGTGAAAACGCGGCCCCGATGATATAAAGAGCATTAATTTTTGAATGCTGAATAATTTATATAAGAGGCCTAAAGTCTTAAATTTAGACAGCCGCCGGTATTTATATAATGTTTATGTCTAAATAATATATACACATAAACACGCTTAAAAATATTGTGATTTTAAATCATAATAAATTTTTGAGGTCGAAATTTATTGTAATTTCATATTGTTCGATTAAATTAATTAATTACGCGTTAATAGGTAGCTTAATTTTACACGGTATCAGGCTTTGATGTTGTTATTAAATTATAGCACTGCCATAAAATGCCCCGTTGTTGAATTTTGTAACGTAATCTCTGCGCAAAATATTATTATTTCACTCGATAACTAATGGATTATATTCATATATATTAATATGAATAATTAAATATTTATTTAATATATTTTGGGATGAAATAAAAAAATGCCGATGCCTTATAGGAACATAACATTTGTGATTGCGCCAAAATGTATCGCAGTTTTTTTTTTTTTTTGCTTTTGTGTCTATGGTCGGCGAATAGAAAGGGTCCAATTCAAGCGTGTACATATGGTTTATTTTTTTCGTATTTTATTTTCTAATACGAACCCAGTTTTCGCTCTATTTCAGACGAAGAGAAAGGCTTTGCTGCCAACTCACGGGAACGATTCCGGGTCGTCTGCTCTGAAAGTTTGCCGGTGAAGGAAAATGGCCATTTAAAAAAAGCCGGGACAATCCCACCCCCCCATTCCGTCTCATATCGATGGAAATAATGAACGGGGTTATTATTTACCGATATGGCATAATTTTTGCATGGGGGAAAATTGGTTCGGAGGTTTTCTTGAAAAAAAAATGAACACTTATTATTGAGAGGGCATTGAATGAAATCTGAAGTATCCCAAGCTTTTAATGCAATCCTTAAGCTGTTCTCAACTAGTTCATTCATATAATTTTTAAAGGGATTTATATATTAAAGGAAAATTATAGTAGGTTCTATAATTTTACAAATAATAATGAAATGAAACCGTCTGGCTTATGTTTTTATTCTGATTCAAACCGCAGTTGGACAAGTGGGAAAAATAGAAAAAAAATATTTAGGGGTTATAAAATAATTAAATTTAAATTTATCTAATTTATTTTATTGCACAAAGGGTCGCGGAACGAAAAAATTGGGAAACATGTTTTTTTTTCATATAAAAGCAAGTTAAATGCGCTTAAAAATTATATTTGCAGTTATTTTCTGGCTCGGGGTATCCCAACGTGTGGACCACTTGGGGGTCTACGAAAGGTTGGAAAGGGTCTATAATGTTTTAGACCATAAAAATGATATAGTAAATATAATTGAGATTTCTTTAAATTTACCATTTAAATAACAGTAAAAGGTATGAAATTATTTGATTATTTATGATAAGTTTAAGGTTTCAAAAATATTTAAGACCGGGGTTTCACAACGGGGTCTAGGTAGACCCCTTGTGGGTCTATGAAAGTTTGAAAATAATCTATTCGGGGTCGATGAAAAAATTGTCTTCTTGTAAATTCTGTCATATAACTAAATGTCAATCTTCTGATGGTGCACTATCTATAGTGGAAAAATATCGAGGGTTTTAGCGTTTTTTTTTTTAAAGTTCCCGATATTCTGAAAGTGTGCTTCGTGTTGCACAGGTAACATATAATTGTCCAAATTTGCAAAAGAATCTTCGTTCGGTATTTATTTATTTGTGATCATCTGTGTATGAAAGTAATAAATACAATGAAAGCTAAGTTATAATAAGCTTAATAACAATTTACTTCTTCATACGGAAGTCCATTGGTTGTCGAAAGGCAATTGTTTCATTGAAGTCTGTAATTTTGTGATTGAGTTCATATTTAATCAAAAACTGTAAAATTTTTACACAAAACTTTAGTTAAACTACCAATATTTTTTTTGTTGTTTGCTATTCTTTGGCGGATACGTTCAAAGACCTCTGAAAAAAACAGCCTCTGTGTGTGGTTCACTTGCTGTAGATTGAGTAAAATTTAAGGGGTCTATGAAAAAGAATTATTTGGTTAAAGGGGGTCTATGGAGGAAAAAGGTTGATAACTCCACTCTAGCTTTTACATACATAATAATGTTAAAAAATCATTTTTTGTATTGTTTGTTACATGTTTTATAAAACGGTTCGCCGTACCGGTTCGTGAAATCCCCAAAAAATGCCGTTCCATATCGTGAAAATGTTTGTGATTTCTTAATTTAAGAAATACATAAGGTATTAGTTTAAAAATTACACGGCTTTCGATTGACGCAAATATATATTTATTTAGTGTCACTGTTTCACTTGAAACGCATCCGTTTCCATCGTTAAGAATCAACAAAAACAATCTCAATAATATTTTTTATTGATTTTAAGACAGTGTACATGTAAACGCATCGAGGTGTGTTAATCTGATGCCGGTCAAATTTCTTCGGTCATAAAAAACCTTGCAAAAAATACTTCTCATATACATATTTACCTTCTCATAGTAAGGCAAATAAAAAATATATATTAAATTTGATTCGTGTTAATCCGAAACTGTTCTTAGAACTGTAATTTTTTTATTACATATTCGTCGTAGCATAATTTTTAAACATTAAATGTGAGAGTTTTTTTCTAAGACTAGTTCACGCCCACACACTGTATCGAAATCGTCTTTGGTCCTTTGATGCGAGCCGAAAATATGTATGGGATGGAAAAAAATAATAACATATGACAAAACACTTCTCCACCATTTTTATATCTTTTCATTGAATTCTGAATTTCGGCACGGTCATTAAAGGTCGCAAGGAAAGGGTTATTTTTTTCGGGACACAATTCCAGACATGTTTTTTTATGGGTTCAATAGTGGGATGACACCTTTCCGAACATAATTCGGCCCTGATGCGTATCGGTGAATATTTTTGTGACCCTTACAGGTAAACCAAGGTGTATATATTTTATATACGTAATCTAATATATTTTTTTTAATTTTGTTTCGCAGGTACGTGCATTACTACAGTTTTACGGAGGACCGGCTTATTCCGATCTCAAGTAATTTATATTATATATTTTATTATTATAACTTACATATGTGCACGTGTCAGACCACCCAGGTGTAGATGATGAAAACCGGTGTATTGTGATTATTTTTAATAAATTGTTACGAGATTATGACAATGTTGATAATGGGCAGAGTAGAGAATTGTGTTTTTGATCATCCTGTACACGTTATGGTTCTCAAAGCTGCCCTCGTATGTTTATATTTATTTTTATATTTCGCAAGCAGACAGACAAACATCAATGTTCCCAACACATTAAAACCAATTACTCGATAAATAGTGAATCGTTATCGTCGCAAGCATCCATGTAACGATCTTAACCGTTGGTCCAAAATAAATTGCCGTCAATTTGTTAACCCATTGGCAGACGATGGATATTTATTTGAACGAATGAGAGACGACCCGCATAACCAATGAATGTATATTGGATGCTAAATTTATGATTTTGCAAAAAAAATATCATAATATAATATTTTATGCCTATATTATCATCATCATCATTTACTAGCCACTAGACACTCACTCGCTGAGCGTATGCTTCTCAACAGACTGTCAAATGGTTGTTGAGATCATAGGAACCATGTATCTACTACCATTGTAGATCAGATCTTGCTTAAAAAACAGTCCCATTGTCATTGGCGCCACTACAATTTGCCTACTCTATGGCGAATCTTTAGCAAATCAGCTCTTAATCAGTGGCAGGCAAGTTGGGATTCCCCCCTCAAATGGCGGATTACATATATCTTCTTTTCTGGTATTAGATCCAGGCTAAAACGTGGCTAGTTTATCCAAGACTCTTCAGTCATCCAATTCCTGACTGGCTACGGTTATTTAATGGATAAGCTCAAAGAGTTCAGCCCGATGTTAAGCAAGAGGGTCCAATTGGACACAAGGACCTAGTCAGCAATGTAATTTATAACAGTATAAGATTTTACCCTCTCAACTGTGTCCAGGCAAGGGCTTGGCACGGTATTCGTTCTCATTTTCTGTAGGCGTTATCTGCTTATAACTAGTCACAATTAACAAGTCGCTAGTGATTATTAAACTTGTCGCACAATAGCAATTCATTCATCATGGAAAAGTCCTCCCCAAAGAGAGGGGGGTACCCTAGAAAAAAAAAAGGAGCGAAAGTGTCGAAACCAGACCATTTACTTGTCAACAATTAGAGTTTACCTTCTCAGAGAATACCGGTTTTGTAGTGAGTAATCACACATACATATCATCATCTTCGTCAAGACCTTTCATCATGAGAAAGATCTCCTCAGAGAGGGGTCCCCTAGAAAGAAGGAAGAGGAGCGAAAGTATCAAGACTAGACCAATTATTGGTAAACAGATTAGGGTTTTCCTTCCCAGGGTTTACTCTCTCTGTGGTGAGAAATCCGTTAGAGACCAGATTTATTTATGCATATAAGGATTTGTGTACACGTGTATTTACATATTTTTTCAGGGGTGCACTTATTTTGTTTGGTATTTATGAAAGTTTACTTGGGTTTTTAGTCAACTCCATGCAGGATTATGTACATGAATCAATACATATTTTTAAGGGGTGCATTATTTAAGTTAAGCACTTATCTACGTTTTCTTGGCCTTTTAGTTTAACTCCATGTATTTTGTGTCAACAACAAATTTGTTTTGGGCTTTTTTAGAGCACTTCATATAACGTAAATCAGTTGATTTAATGGGTTAAAGTTTTTTCGAAGGAAGCAATATAGTAGGGACAGCCGCACATGCCACTCTATAACAGGGGGCGCTATAGGAGGGTTGACCATATTATACTTACCGTTGGATATTCACATCATTTGTTGACGTATTTTTTTTTCTTAGACTCTAAAAAAATATTATAAATACATTTATTGTAAAAGTGGTACAGTTCACATTTAAAATAAATTAATAAATATTTTTTATATAATAAAACGTGACGAATAATTAGTTTTTTTTTATTTTACATCGTTTAATTTTATTAATTAATTAGATCAAACTTAATAATAAAAATAATCTTCATACCCCCCGGTTTAAATAAAACCCGTTAAAACTTGTTTCAAAGCTTTTTACAGTGCTTAAAGCACCTTTGGGACGCAATTTTCGGTGTTACGTTTAGTTCCTTAACCCTTTATAGGGCAAAGGCTGAAATGAGTAATATATTAACCAGTTGCTTTAAGGTCTATACTTTTATGAGCGCCCATAGAAATGTCAACCTTAATGGTTTTTGGTTAATTATTGTTATGGACAATAAGTATTGTCAATAACAATAAGAAAATAAGAAAAAAAAAATACAAAATTAATTTGCCTTATAAAGGGTTAAGAGATTCTGGGTTTATCTTCTCAATTTTGGCAAAATATAACATTTTCATGTTTTTTTTTCATCTTCATTAATAGAAAGAAGTCTCTGCAGGTTTTGCCCAGAAAATACGAAGGCTGCAGCTTTACAACGGTTGTTTTTGAATGTTAATATTAATTTTGGCCCAAATTTTTTTCTATATTTTCTAATTTTTCACGAATAAAAATCACCTATCACACCAATCCAAGTAAAACCTTTTTTGAACGCCAACAGTAGAGTAAACACCCCATATAGATGACTAGCAATGTCATGATACGTCATCGACAGTTGGACGAAAAAAATATCTGGTTTATATTATCAAAATATCTTAAAATATATACACAAGTCTTTAGATTTCTATAAAATTGAATAAAATTGTTAATCTAAATATTATTTTGGATTGAGATTGAATTATTTATATGTTTAAATTGTTAAATTCCGAATTCGTCATGTCTCACTCAGACATTAAATCAATAGATTCGAGGTCATATATCCGTAATTTATTATTGTTTTTGTACCAAATTTTAGTACAAATTTGAGCAAATTCCCTGTGTGTGTAACTCGTGAAACGATAAATCATTCAATTTCGTGTCATCGTCAATTTTACGGATACGATGCGGGTTTGGCAAATTTTGATTTATCGTTCGCTATGTGCCATTTATACTAAGTAAAACAAAATTAATTAAAATCCCTACACATAATTCTAATCTATACGTCTTATCGATTTTAACTCAAAACTATTTTCACTGAACGGAGCAAAATTCGATTATCTAAAGTCTCATCTGAATAATTGAATTTATTTTGTGCGCCGACTGTACGCAGTGGCGTCTCGCGATAAGTGTATCTTCACATTTGCATATTTTTTATATATCAGAGGGACCGAAAATTAATCAAAATCTCTTCGGTGAGATCATTCACAGTTAGTTTGAGTCGAGAAGCTTTTTTTTATTTTTTTTTATTATGACGCACGAAAAGGACGACCCCAAAAATTAGATGATGATATCCTGAAGGCGACGGTGAATTCAGATCCTCGTCAAACAATTCAGGAATTATCATTGAAGATTGGCTGTCAATGGTCTACAATTCAGGATCATCTTCATCACATAGGAAAATTGCACAGGCAATAAATTTGGGCTCTTTACGAATCGACGGAGACAGGGTTCGATCAACGGCGTACCATCCGGGCGTCTCTTTTGTCTCGGTATGAAACCGATCCGTTTTTGCGACGAATTGTAACTGGAGATAAGAAGTAGGTGTTATACAATAATTCTGTATGAAAAAACAATGGCTTTCTTGCGGAAAAGTACGTTTTCCGACACTTCAACCACTCGTATTGTGAACAACTCGAGGAAATGAAAAAAGAGCTCATAAAAAAGATCTGCTTTGGGTCAATAACAAAAAAGGATCCACCATATTCACTAGATCTCGCGCTCTAGATTTTTCAATGAAAAATCGAAGGACTCTTATTAAAAGATAATCGAACAACAGCCTTTACACTGATAAAAGTGTTAGAAAATTATTTTGTTGATTAGTAATTAAGATTTTTTAAAAAAAAAATTTTTTTTGCCAGCAAAAAAAAATGATTACTGTGGATCTTCCCAATATATATTATCATCATCATCATCATTTGCCAGCCACAAGGCTCTCACTCGCTGAGGG
>JAGXCT010034271.1:1581-35032 GCA_022495035.1 Philopotamus ludificatus
GAGTATCAACATTTAGAACTAATGCACAAGAACTTCGTAAACACGAAGAAGATAATTTAGAAGTAGTAGGTGAAAGATTTGCCTTAGGTCTTATATAACTAAAATTGTATACATAATCCAGGCAATCAACTTCTTTTTCTTTGAGTGCCTTGTCCGTTTTCGGACATAGGTAATTGTCAATTTTTGGCAAGCTAGAACCATTCTGGAGCTCACAATCTGGTCGAGTTTCGAATGTTACAGGGCTACGACAGCTTCTTTAATCCCAATCACCCTTTAGCTTTCATTTTCCCTCCGTGATGTTTTGCAAAATACTTCATTTACGGTGTCCGGAAGCTCGCGCTCCTTGTGAAGAAGTTGAAGTACAGTTGTATTCTTGACGTTTTCCGTCCATGGAGTAATCAACATTCTTCGATATCACCACATTTCAAATGCTTCAAGCTGCTTATTATTCGCTACCGAAATACGATTATATTCCTCTAGATTTCGAAGAAGTGAAAGAAATGTTTGTTCCTGAGTTTGTTCAGAGACTAAGAAGAGAACGATTTGATAAATAATACTAAGATAAATTTAAACTTGAGAGCTCATTCCATGGTCTACGAAGGGCACCTAACGTCAACACCCTTTCTGAACTGAACGTCGTGTCTTATCCTTTCGAGAATACGCCTTGAAAAGCGATCCAGACATCGAATATGAGATTAGTAGTACATGTTAACATTAAAGGAATGCGATCGCGTGGAAGATCTCGTTGGTCAACCGTCACAAGAAAAGAACTACTTGAGTATTAAGTATTTTTTACAATTATTTGAAATAGTTTATTCTTACTCGTATCTTAAGGCTGAAGTGCTTGAGCAAGTTGTCCTGGATTTAATTATCCGAAGAACTTGTAAGAAGCTACAGCTCGCTTCTAATTTAATTCTATTGAAGCAATGCATCTAAGCATCGCGTTTTTTTTTTTTATCCTGTCACGCTAATAGTACTGATACTCTTATTTTAATGGTGATGTAGTATTCATGGCAATGATGGTTGCAAGATACTTGAACATAAAAAGGATATACATCTTTCTTTTCAATTGATAATGATCATCTGAATGTGCTAGTTGAAGCAGAACATGCACAAAGTTAAGCTAAATAAATGAAGAAGCTTGCATAATGAGTACCAGATGAGCTGTGAACAACGGGAACCATTCATTCTTCTTAATTGCTAAGAAACTATCAAATTTATATTGGGAATGAGTACCTTGAACATGATGAAGTAAGTGTACGGTCGTCTTTCTTCGATTGATAGTAACTAACTAGATACATAGTTCAATCTAAAATTGTTAAATCACACAAACGTGTCTGTCCTAAAAGAAATGAGGAACGGTACAGATGTCCGGCTTTCTACCACATGTCTCAAAAGGATTCTTCGATACTTTGGACATCTCTCTAGAAAAAACGATAGCATGGAGAAGCTCGTCGCGCTTGAAAATCTACACGGATGAAGGGGAAGGGACAGGACGGAACGACCAAATGAAGACCACCACGGGCTCCACCATACTAGCTGCGATGCGAGATGCGGATTGAAGAGATTACTGGAGAGCCAAAATCAAGAAAATTTGGAACAAGAATGGTCACGATCCTCAGACATGAGGGTGTTGGCTAAAGAAGAAGAAATGATGGTCAATAACTTGGTTGGTGGCAATTGGTGCAGCTAACATTTGACAAGGACGTTATAATTTTTTGAAGCGTTTTAATTATTTCTTAAAGAGGTGGGTCCTTAATAATGTAGGTTGGCAACCTAATTATCAGTTTATTTTCTTAATAAAACAAGAATCGCATTTATTTTCCTAGCATTTTATCTCACTGGTCCTGGGACAGTGCAATAATTTTTCATCCGTTCTGAATTAATTTTCAACAGGGAAAAATCGAGCACCAAGCCCAGCGGAAGGAAAACTTAATCACTTAGCGACCGGAAGTACATCCGACGGCTCTTCTGGCGAGAGTCGGGCTAAGCCACGCTCCCGATCTCTCATTCGTCGCTCGTCCAGGAAAACCAAACAGCAAATTAGAGATGCTCAATCAAATACCGAAGATTGTAATATTCAGTAAGATGTGTGTGTATGTAATTAAATCCAGTATACGGTGCGTTTAATCATACATACCGTGGAATCCCGATCTATCGTTCCAATATAATTATATACAAGTCCCCGTCAAACAAGAATATTCCCGCATTCTTCGTTTTTTTTAAAAAAAATATTTCAAAATCGATTGATCGAGGTTTTACTGTATAACATTCTGCGTATATGTAAATACCATTATATAGCATTAATTAAACCCACCAAAAATATATTAATAATATGTGTAAGTGAGTAAAATTGAATTGCGGGAGAGTTTTAAAGGGAGCGAATGCGTTTTCGCCACTGCTACTTTATCATTGAAGGGTGATATCTACATTGTTTAGACCAAAAACACGTGAATGAATATTTTTATTGCATTTCTTCAAATGTCATTCTTGGTAATATAATATATTTCTATAAATTGTAACTGCTATCTTAATAATAATGGATTTTATTCATGATTAAATCCGCATTTTTATTATATTAGGGGAATGATAAGTAATCTGAATTTATGAAAAGAACTTGCTGGGGCAGAATCATGTACAGTACTCAGATTGTGCGGCGCACACAGGCGCATGAGCGCCAATAGGGTAAAATTTAAAAATATAAATTAATAATAAATCAATTACTTTTCTTAAAATCGACATTAAATAACATATGAATGTGACATGTAAGTATGAGAGACTCATTCTCCTAGCATCTTTAGAATCTTTTTGGAATATTTATATGGGCAAATGGCGCTTTGAATTATCTGTTATGCCATCCATCCATCGTAGCCATATAAATAAAATATTATATATAAGTGATTGCCCGTAGTTTGTTTTTTTTAAGCTCACCAGACGTACAGGGGCGATGATTTAAGTTATGCACACAGGCGCCAGGAAATCTGGAAACTTAATGATGAGAACAGTCTTAAAAAATAAATGATGTGATGCGATTTCTGATCGGTTCCCCTAATATTTAAAACTCGATTATATAGTCATGGACAAAAAAAAGATTACATCATGGAAAAAAATCCTCACTGTAATAAACGATTGAATCTATAAATTATTTTATTCTTTCAAACTTCTATTATTATAAAAAATTGCTTTAGTTTTTCTATGACGCACAATTGTTTCCGTGTAGTTTTTTAAACATAATCACATGTGCTCTATTAGATTGAGATCGGGATTGTTCCTAAGCCAGAGTAGGGACTTTATCCCTAGTTTAAATTTGATTATCTACAATTGGTGAAGGTTTGACATAAATTGGAGCAACGGTCTTAATCTTCTTACAGTTGTTAACTCTTCTAAAGTGGGTATTAACTTTTGTTTCAAAATGTTTTGATATTTGATTGAGTTTATTCGACCTTAATTAATGTTAAGATACTTTAATCCATATCCAGGTATGCATATCCACATATTATTTAATTTGCTTAACTGCTCAGATAAGACATTGGGACTTGAAGCACTCTGCTTCTTTGCGGTCATCTGAGTCTGTGGTTATGAAGTTAGATGACCGCAAAGAAGGAGGGTGTTTTAACTTCATAACCACACTACGATTATTTTTGTCTTGTTATGTGTATTTTTTACTTGTTTTTTTTTTTTAACCACGGATGATTTTTCATCTGGAACTTGGGATTATAATTCCGTTGAAAATATTTTTTGAATACTATTTTCTCTGATAATCGTTCTAGACTAAAACACCGTATCTTTTGGAGAATATCACTTCCATTGTTGAAGCAGTTTTTCATATACATATCTGTATTCTTCGCTTTGGCATCATTTTGTTCATGAATTCCGCGAAAAAATATTTTAACAGCCATTGCAGAATAAAATATTCGTTAAGAAAATTTATGATAAAGCATTTTTCCTAACATAAAATCACAATATTTGATTTATAAGTGATCGACATTTGTTTGCGCGAGAGATCATTTATCGTCAATGTTTACACAATTGGCGATGGATTGGTTTCTTTTTTGGGAACAAATATATATGTCATAATTGACTATTGGTATCTTATATAATATACAAAAGTAAAATGAAATAGATCGTCTCTGCCAAAGCATGGACAAAAAGTTAAAGATACCCGGATGAGTATAATGTGACCTTTTTATTGTCCATGACTGTATTAAAATATTTATATCAATAATTTTTGATAAATATACAGAGATTGATCCCGTTTACATATTTTATCAAATAATTATCTAATTGTCCTATCAATAAATTCCGTATTTTACTACAAATGAGTCATATCATTTTTCCGATAGCTAGATTTAAGAAAATTGCATATCGTTACAAAATCAAGAACAAAACGGATTGAATCTGACAAAATATTATCTCAATTTATTCAAAAATACTTCTGACCATAATACTGAAACAAATTTTATAAGAATATACATAGCGAGATGTGTAAATATTTATATCATTAGAATCAATTGTACATAAATGATTAAAATATATGAATGTGTTACTAAAAAAAATTAAGTATTGACCAAATTCTTAATAAAAAAAGGTAATTATATCTGAATTTATGTTTAACATAAGATATTTCTTCAATTCTTAGAGCTTAGCTGAAGTGCTTTGTGTTTTATTCGCACATATACGATCGTATTAATATGCAGAAATGAAAAAAATATAATTATTTTACTTAATATAATAGAACGTAGCGGTGTATCTGTTTAAAATGTATAAGTTTTCTCGATATAATCAAATATTCAAAAGAAAATCATAATTATAACTAACACTCTCTATCTATCTCTTTAAAAAAATCAATAGAAATAAGTTTTTTTCATTTAATATTGACGTATTTTCACCGTATTATGCTCGTATCTTATCTATAATTAATCTAGATTAAATTTTCTTCTCTATATGTAAAATTATATAAATGTATTCAATTAAATTAATTGCTGTCTCCTGCGATGAATATTTAGATTGTCTCGGACTGATTGATGAATAAATAAGTAATTCTGATCCTCGCGTAGAAAAAATACTCCTATTCTGCATTCATATTGCAAATAATTTGATCTATTTATCATTGTATTTATTGAATATTTGGGTATTGTATCTGTACACGGACAACAAATGGACAATGTCCGATAATTTTAGAATAATGAATATAATCACAAGATTATTTGCGAGTAACGTACAGATGTGTGCATGTGAATCTGAGAATTTTGATATGTGTGCGAAAAATTGTAACGTATTGACGTCGGATTAAAGAGCACGAATTATTTCAAATTCTCCGATAAACATCGATGTATATATAAATATATATATTATTACGTATGTGTATGTAACGTGATTGTAAAAATAGTCAGACGGAGTGACCGGATGTAATTTGGCTGATCGTAATGAAAATTCGGACTACATTCCATTGAATTTTATACAACTATCGTATTGTTAGCGTTAATAATTTATTATTTATAAAAAAATTAAAAATGAAAGACACAAAAGTGATTGATGTACTATATAAGAAATAACCAATTTTATTGTTTGCTTTTCAAATACAAATATCATGTAATGAAAAGAATTAATAAACATATTAAATATTTATATGGTTTTTTTATTACGGCAACATTATTCATGTGTGTAGGTTATGTGGGTTCTGCAAAGAAAAGCTACGAGATTAATTCGGCGTTCGTTTCGTATGCATTATGAAAAATCTCTATGGTTTTTTGGGAGGAAATAAAACGAAAATTGATAAAAATACTTTTTGGTCATTTTTATTGAATACCAAATATCACAATAATTTTATATAAATATTTTACGTATTGAAAATTACATTGAATAAGTTGTTTTAGAAGTTTGATTAGTAGCCAATAATTCGTCGTCCTGACTTCCGATGCATTTCTTCACATACTGAAACAAAAAAACATCAATAAATAAAAATTTTAAACCACAAAATGTGACCTCGAAGTTTCTTGACATATTTTCAGATACAACGATAATAAAAGATGACCTCATAATGAAAAAAAGGCTTCAGGCTATAACCACATTACCAGAAAACTATTAAAGGTAGCTCCAGTAAAGTGCATAGAGCTGATAACTTACGTATTCTATGCGGTATTCAGACCAAGATATTATCTGCATCAGTGGAAAGTAGCTGAGAATATAAGTGTGAGAGACTTATTTTTTTTGCATCTTTATGTTTATTGGATCTTTATATGGGTAAATGGCACTTTAGAATCCTCTATTATGTCATCCATCCAGCAATCTGACCTGTACTCAAAGAGCCTAGTTAACCTGAAGGACGACCGTCACAGTCCTGGCATCAGGATTGGGATGGACGTGTCTCTACTGGAGATCGCGGAGTGTCCTCCAGTAGTGGCAAAGACCCGCCTAAGGGTTAGAAGGCCTTCTTAGAAGAACTCTTCTAATTTAAGGTGTTATGCATGATCATAGGGTTTAAAACAAAATGGCATCCCAGCCGATAGACGAAATCTCAATGAAAAGACAGCTAAAAGGGTATTGAACTTTTGATTTTCTAAAGAAGCCTGAATAAGGATAAGGAGATCGCTAGATTCTTTCTCTTCAAGAGAGCGTGGTGGTAATTCCAGAGATCATTTCAATTAACATCATGTTGCGTCCTGGCAACACCACACGGCTTCCCCGGAAATTCACCACGCTTCCCCGCCTGCAGTTGCAGCGTGATAACGTTCCTGCGTTACTTCGCCATAACGACTCTAGAGACTCTCTACTCGTCCTTTCCATGGCAACCATAATCGACACCGAACGTATCATCATCATCATCGCAATAGACCAGCCAACCGACAGTCACCGAGGTGGTAAGCAGACTCTCCGCCTCAGAAGCTCGGACTTGAGACTGCAGACTGGCATGCTAGCTTGGAACCGACCAACCGGCCACGAGGATGATCGGGAAGGGAAGGACACCTCTCAGTCGATACTCTGCCACGAGTGCCAGAGGTCTCCAACTAGAGGGTACCAGGAGCCACACGGGTCACGCGCCTTTACTAATTGATAAGCTGTCTAATGATATTATTGTTTAATAAATGTGTCGATGTGTTCAACGAAATAACCGTGTTTGCATTTCTATCTCCGACGAGAGTAAAGGCTCGCCATGGTCCGAGTCACGAATCCTTCTCCACGTATTCCATCCCTTTACAAGAGTATACTAAATAAAAGCAATTAAATGCACTTGTGTACAGATTGTGAGCCAGAAATAAGAAAGGGAATAGGGATGGCTAAAAATCCGATGTCAAAGCTATTGACAATTTAGAAAAACAGGGAAATATCCAAGAGACAAAAACGTTCTTCTCGATTCTTACATACGGCGTAAAAACCTGGACCGTAAAGAAAAATATGAAAAAAAATTTGACATGCTGGCGATGCCTGCTGAGAATACCATGGACCGCTAAACACACAAGCGTGTCTGTCCTGAAAGAAATTGGAAATGATAAAGATGACCGACTATCTACTACATGTCGCAAAAGGATTCTTCGATACTTTGTACATCTCGTTAGAGGAAACGATAGCCTGGAGAAGCCCGTCACGCTTGGTAATGTATAAGAACGTGGGGGAAGAGGTAGGGCGCTCATCCGCTGGACTGACCAAGGGAGAACTGCTACTGCTCCACCTGTAGTAGCTACCATGCAAAATGCGGAATGCAGAGTAGCGCCTCTCCTGGAGAGCCAAAATCAAGAAGATTCAGAACAAGAATGGTCACATTAGGGTGCCGACTCAAGAAGAATATAAAAAAAATGGAGCGACTGGGACGATCCCGTCTATCCTATTCGTAATTAAACGGAAACGATGTCATAAATATATTTTTATGAACATCACAATTCAATAGCTCCAATCTATCACCCGATACATATTTTTTGTAGCTTAGCCAAGACCGAAAAATAAATTACCTGCGCGTTGACTTGTATTTCTTGATCCATTTCTAAAATATGCTGATGCAATTTAGTGCAGTTGGCCATTTGCCTTTCGAGGAGAGAGAGCGTTTCAGGTGATGCATATTTTTCAGGACTATCGAGGAACACGACCATGCCGTCCTTTTGGTTAATCACAGCGTAAATCTCTCCGTCTTCGATCTAAAAAATAATTAAATAATATAAGTACACAATCAAATATGGCGATAGTACACGGATGAAATTATTACCATATTGAGGATATAACTCTCGGCCTGTTGCGGACCTGACAGCTGTACGCGACTAGCGACATCGCTCAACGATAGCGTAAGGAAGGTTTTAGTTAAACGTTGAATACTTTTCTTATACATAGACGATAGCACCTAAAAAAATCGTTATCATTAAATAATTCAATATAAATTTAATATTAAAATATGAATATACCTGATTTACTAATCCCATATTTTTTTCGGGAATATATATCTCTCTATGCTTTTGAATGGCGTGCTGTATTGTAGACGTGGCGTGCGGTTCAGACAATTCTATATAAGCCGTTGAAAGAGGCTTCAAAAATCTTCCGACGACGTGCGTATGAGACGTATATTTAGGAGGGGCTTGAATCTTGAAAATATATTTATAAATAAATTTATAAAATAATAAATATATAATTTATTAGAGCCGATGAATACCTTTCCGTGAATAATAAGCGATACTAATATATATTTTTTATAAGCTTCGAGCATGATATGAGATACGGCCACGGCGGGAGTCGTAATTGCGACTTCGAAGAAGTATAAAGCACGATCGTAATTTTTCATACCGATATAGATCATTCCGCCGTAATAATAACATAGCAGAAAATGTTTAGAATCATTCTGTCCCCCTTGCTGTAATATTATAATAATTATTAAAATAAATACAAATAAGTTTAACTAATAATTTAAATATTGACCGACCTCTCGACTTATTCCGGTGACGTCGGTATCTAAAAATTCCAACGCCGGTTTCAAACATTTAGACAGAAGACACAGCTGATAAAGATCGGCGTGAATTGACGTCAGCTGCGAATCGAACAGACGAATCTTCCTTATAGCTTTTCTCAATATATCGATTCCTCGGATGGCCTGCTTAGTTTCTACCAAGTGATTCGTCAACAAATGACATAATTCACTAACTAAAATAAATATTAAAATTAAAATTAACTTAATAAATATATATATGTCGTCGGCAGACAAAGATACTTACACAAATCCGGTGAAAATCTGACTTGTTCTCCGCTACAACCGATGATGAATTCGTGTATGGTTTCATATATAATACTATAATCCGCACCGATGGCCGTCTATAAAATAATAATTGAATCAATAACATATGCTAATATATCAATGTCAAAAATTAAACCGATCATACCGTAGGTAATGAGTACTTGACGCATAACACGGCCAAAATACCCAAAGAATGTTGTTGAATATCTAACGTTTCCAAAACATTGTTCAAATGCATGCTATTGCGTTGCAATAGATCCTGTGATTTACTTATGAGATCACATAATTCTGTAAAATTACCTGAAAAATAAAAATTATGAATTATACACTTGGTTTAAAGGATAATTTAATACGAGACGGAATATTTTATAATATATTTAATAGATATTATTGTTATGAAAATGATATGAAGAAGATTTTATCCATAGCGAATATGTATAGATATGATAGATATCAGATGGAATGACCGGCAAATACGGCAAAGTACGGAGAAAACGGAGGAATTGTTTGATACGTACTGTTGAGAGTGGCCGTGCGCACATTGTTGACGAACTGCTCGAGGGCGGAGGCCATGGTGATGAGCCTCCGGCACTACCGCGCTTCACTCCTGCAGTCGACAGACAGTGGCCGCAGAGGCGCCGGCCGTGACCATAGCCTTGCATAGGGTTACTTTGCGCGATACTATTATTTATCAAAATATATTTTTATAATCAATGAATTAATATGATATTGTGTTAATAAATGTCACTAGAGTATAAAATCTCAATTCAGATATATACAATATTATCAAAAAAAAAAAATGATTTATAAAATGAATTGCAGCTCTCATTTTAAATTTATCATTTATCCTTGTAAAATTAAATACAATTTTTAAGTCAATCTAATAAACATTCTAAACATAATTAAAACTTTGCATCATGTTTTACATTTAATATAAATTTCATAGCTTGTGTAGAGGTTCACGCTTTAATCGCGTCCGGCGCCCTCTAACGATAGGAATATCTTTGTGACGGATGAAATATCTGATGTGCTTCAGACAAGGCCTCTCTTTAAAGCGATTTCAATAATTTTACCGTTCGCTGCACAATATTCGATTACGTAATATGAGAGACGTGTGCAAAGATTCATAGTGTGTATGGTGAATTGACATTTGTCACACCGGGATGATTATGCCAACTAAAGGGTTAATTAAAAACAGTCATAATTTATAATAACAATTGTGGTCTATAATTATGCTGTTAAGATCGAACGATAACATTATAGCATTCATTATTTATAGACGTATATCATTATTAGAGCTGCCATAAATTATCGATCACGAATTCTTTGTTTGGAAATTTCCGAGTCATTTTCTCAACTGGCAACACTGCTCAGTGTCGCTTTGACGTTTTTCATATGGCGTTGAGTGTTTAGAAAATACTGCTCGATGGCGGAGAGCGGGGCGAGCGTGAGCTTCGCGTGCCAGCGCTGCTTGCAGCCGCTGAGGCTGAGTGGCTCGTTGGGGGCCCTTTCTGAGCATGCACTGGCCGAACTGCAGCTGGGTGCTGAGCCTGCTCCTGCTCCTGACCGCGCAGCTGAGCCATTAGATCACTGCGTACCCGCCTTCCAGCTCGCCGATGCAGCTAACGGATTCATGCTCGTCTCCGATGGGGACTCGTTGCAGCCCGACTGCATGGGCAAGCAGATGATGCGCGATGCCAAGCTCTTCGACACGCTTTCAAACAACTCGGATGTGGATCATCCGCTCTGCGATGAATGCACCGACTCGCTGCTGCAACTTATGGATAAGCAGCTCGAGCTCGCCGAAGCTGAATGGAAGGATTATAACGAGTATCTCAAAAAGATAGAGGACGACAAAGACGATCTTAATATTGAAGCTCTGCAAAAAGAATTAGACGAATGCAAACGAGAAGAACGCAGGCTTTTGAACGAATTGGAGGCTTTACAAAAGGAAGAGAGAGATATAGAGACTGAGATCATGGAGAGGGAACGCGAAAAGGAACGATTGGCCAAAGAAGACAATGTCTACCTGAGAGAATATACACGGTATCAGAGGGAGCTTATTAATTCGGAAGATCAAGCGAAATATTACGAGTCCCGTCTGACTTACACGCAATCGCAATTGGTCAAGCTGAAAAACACCAATGTGTTCAAAGTGGCGTTCGTCATATCGGATTCTGAAAATTTTGGAATTATCAATAACTTCCGACTGGGACGGCTGCCGAAAGCCGTCGTGGACTGGTCCGAAATCAATGCCGCATGGGGACAGACGGCTCTGCTGCTGTCTTCTCTCGCTAGAAAGATCAATTTTACCTTTAAGAATTACAATTTGGTGCCATATGGCAATCATTCGTACATCGAGGTGCTGGAAGAACGTAAAGAACTCCCTCTGTTCGGATCGGGGAACTTCAAGCTGGTGTGGGACACGAAATTCGATGCCGGCATGGTCGCGTTTCTCGACTGCATGCAACAGTTCCAAGAGGAGGTGATGAGGGGCGATCCCGAGTTTAAGTTTCCTTATAAAATGGACAAGGGGAAGTTGGAGGATTCCACTGGTGGAAAATCCTACTCCATAAAAATTCAATTCAATTCCGAAGAACAGTGGACTAAGGCTTTGAAATTTTTGTTGACCAATTTGAAGTGGGGTCTGACGTGGGTGGCTTCGCAGTTTCTCAACGACAGCTACGATTTAAAAGATGTATAAATTAAATATTATTATGTAAATATGTAATCTTTATTATTTTAATAAATTGTGACTCGATTAATTTGTTGATTTGATTAAATCGTGTCTTAATCGAAACTAATAACGTTTTTTTAAATAACTTTTATGCATTAGTTTGCCGATGACAATGATACTAGCATGTAAGTACAGAAATAGCGCTATTGAATTTTAATGAAGAATGAGAATCACGAGTTAATCAAATAATTATGTAAACCTTATAAGAAGCGAAAGTCTGATGAAAAGTCTATTTAGTCAGATAATAGTGGCAATGAAGAAGTAAGCAAACTATTCTTTACAGTCAAAATCATTAACCTATCACGGCGGCTCGAAACAACCGTGTTGTCCCAAGGGGGTCTTTCAGAGAACCCAAGCATTTAATGTCAAGAAATTGATTAAAAATTTTTTTTGAAAATAGATTATTCTATGAAATAAAAATAGTTATTCATAATATGCTTCATAATTTGATCGATATTTTGAATTTTTAACCAATCAATATAACACATAAATGACACGGGAACTAGGCGATGTCTCACCGCCGACTGAGCTCTCGCAGCATATGTCACTCATGCGTTTCACTTGCACTTGACACATTGTACCAAATGCAAACGAGAAAAAATATCACTCCCGTGGCAACAGAAGCGAATATTGTTTTAATTTTTTTTTTCGCAATTGCAGATAATAAAGGACAATGATTATTTATTCTTTAAACTTTTTAAGACAAATACAAAAAGTTTGTAACGTGTAAGATTTATATTAAAAATCTTACATAACCAATCCTATGAAATAATAATTGAAAATACAGCAATCAAATAATTTTCTCCACCGATAGTGAAGGGAGCAAAAGATTTTATTTATTTATGGAATTTTTTAGAAATAATGTATCAGATTTACGTAGGTGTAATGAATTTTTTAGGCGTTCTTTATTGAAACAAAATTACGATGAACTGCCCACACAGCTGTATAAAAGTGGTTGTATAATACCATTACTACCGGTCTTGCCTGTTCAGATATTAACTCTGCAGCCCAAGACAATACTTTGCTCAAATGAAAGCCTATTTCACGAGGAATATAGCAAAGAAAAAAGAAAAGAATTTTTTGTTATGCCATTTAGCTCCATTAACGTTTCTGTCTTTATCTCCTCAATGTTAGCAAAACGTCACTATTTTGTGATGTTTTTCATGTTCCATAGCTATGAGCAGTGAATATTGAGGCTAATGTAACATAACAACGTTGTTTTTGGCCAAAAATTCATTCCATTTTTCCATATTTTCCGCTAGTTAGATATCGTCAAGAAATTTTTCGACTGCCGACAATAAAGTAAGTATCCAATATGGCTATCAATGTCAAGATATGCTAGAGACAAGTATATCAACATAACAATAAAAAAATGATCATATTCATCATATTTTTTTTTATCAAACTTTATATATCAGATATGGTTTCACAATTACACGTCACATGGTTCCTCAAAAAAATTTGACGGTTAATTATATCCTTTATTTTTTCCAAAGTATACGTATTTATTTTAAATACCTAGTTAATACAGATCTTTTATCATCGCTATCGTTTACAATCTAGGATAATTTTCTATAAAAAAAAGTTTTAATTTATTGTTTGCCTTTTTGTATTAATTTTCTATTGGTGGTAAAAGTTTTCTCCAGTGTCTACATCTGGCCCCAAGATTCTGACTATGTACGTAAGTGTCTACTCTTGAGGCGTTTGTTCTCTGTGCCTATCTATATATGCTGGCCCAATCTACCATAGGACGGGCCTATAAAGTAAAGCCTCCATCCTGGAGTGGCCCCCAGCATCGCAGTTCGAGCTCGGAACCAGTGAATTGAGAGACTATTAGAGACCAAGAGACTATATATTTTTTTGACCTTTCTTTTGTTTTATTTCTTAGGCCCCGTTAATTAAGACGGGATTCACATTTTTTCTTGTTTGCCTCAATCATGACTCTTCGCCTATCTCCAACCTTCAATCTCCAGAGGAAATCCGCCCGGGGACACATTGCTTGCGTTGAATTAATATTCGGTTGGTGTTAGAAACGTCCTGTGACATGCGTAGGACACAACATGGTTGGTGTGTCTGAGGATCAACAAAACCTAAACAAAACACATGCCTATATGCCAAGGACGAATCCTTGAACCTCCGAGTGTCGAAGAGTACAGCTTCAAGGCTGTCCAAGAAGTCAAATATCTTGACTCACTTATTACAAATAACAATGAAACCAATTTGGAAGTATGAAGAAGAGCCATGCTGACAAACCGGTGCTACTTTAGACTTCAACAGCATCTACAATCAAGTTTCCTCTTAAGGAAGACCAATGTCAAACCCTACATGACCCTCACCAGACCCGTCCAAAGATACGGGTCTGAATGGTTTTGAAAAAGCAAGATGAGCGACAATTAGATATCCTGGATAGGAGGATTCGGAGATGGATATTTGGAGCCGTATTCGATATGTCTGAAGCAACGTAGAGCTGTACCGACTATACAAGGATAAACCAATCACAGCTGTCGTCACGAGTGACTAGACTCTAGTGGGCCAGTCATGTTTAAAGGATGCAGTACAGTCAGCCACTGAAACGGCATATGCTTAACAAGATTTCCTGTACCCAGAGGTATGGAAGACCAACACTGAGGTGGTTGAACTGTGTACAGTGAGATCGTGCAACATTAAAACTGACCGAATGATAGAGCGACATGACAGCAGGCCGGATAATATGGAGAAAGGTGTTGGACGAGGTCAGGGCTCTACAATAGTACTGTAGCGTCTACGATGATGATGATTCAGAAATAATTTCAAATATATTTTTTTCTAAGCATGTGGGACTGTTAAATTCTCATCTAGATCTGGATCATCGAATATTCCATGGTCTAGATGTGGGTGTCTGAGTTTTTCAATTATTCAAGATAAGGCAGTAAGTTTACATGAAGATTATGAGACTAATTAAAAGAAGATTCTAACACCTTCAAGCAAGTAATGACTATATCGACAAATTAAAAATGAGGTGTTCTTTACATTATATTAAGTTCACCAGAAAATCGGCTAATGCAGGTTAAGATGCTGCAAAGGGCTTTATTTCCTCATTGTTTAAAATTATCATAGATGTAGAATAATCTCCTACTCTAATATGTAGACGACATTGCTTCTTGGAATCTCAGCTGATGATTTAAAATTGAGCCAATATTAGAGTAAAGATAATTTACAATTTAAGGCATTATCAATCTTAGACAATATTCCAGGACACCCAAAGTCTTTGCAGAATATATACCCGGAAACCAATGTTGAGGTTCTTCCTCCTATTACTAAAAGCCTCCTACAGCCTATGGACCAAACAGTGATAGCTACGTTCTAATAGTATATTAAAAATAAATATATTATTGATAAATATTTTAAAATACAATTTTTTATGTTTTTTTTTACATCCCTTTACTTTCAAACATTCGACATTTTCAGCAACCAGGGATAAAAACAATGGTCATTTTTATCCTGCTTCTAGCGTGCTGCTATTATTGATAAACTCCATCGCCCAAAATGATACGAGAGGATATGAATCGATACATTCCATCACCGCCCTGTTTAACACTTCAGTCATTTTTTCTAATACATTAGTTTCACCGACAGCTTTGGATTGTTCCATGGGTATAATATTTAGATTGCTCTTAACACTCTGGGATGGGAAAACCTCATTTTGTGATTTTTCATAAGTCATATAATTAAATGACTCTCCCGACTCGTTTACGTCCTTGAACGTCATCGAGGAGATTGCCGTGTGTGATTGATACATTTTATAAATTTCCTCCAACGCCTCAAATACATAGAATAAATTATCGGTTGCGTCAATCTCGTTCAGTTCGATTATTTCATCGGTATCGTACGATTTTAATTTATTTAAAAACTCTTCTATATTGGCGAGGAGCTCGTTGATTGTGTGATGCATTGTCGTTTTCGATTTATTCAATAGAAATAATATCGATGAATATTTACGTTTATCCTATAATTAATTATTAATTTTTATTATTCGTTTTATGTGTAAAAGATATGATTTATAAAATACAAACCGTGTGATTCGGCTCTTTAATCATTTTACTTATGTTATGATCGATGAGACTCAGTATTTTGTTCAACGCAGATATGCATAAATTTTTTTCGTACAAAAGATCGACAACCTTGCCAGTGATATCAGAGACATATGTCATTATATTATCATTATAAAATTTTTCCGGAGTGTGTATCAAGAATTCTAATAGAATTAACATCGACGTATTTAATGCTGACAATTTTTCTAAAATAAAATTGATATATTACGAAGATTATAATATAATTAATTATATCGTACATACTTTCATTTTGAAGTTGATCATTCATTCCTTTCTTATACGACTGAGATTCTGAACAATTTTTTGAATTCCCCGTGTTTGTCAAATTGATATTCGAATTTTGAGTATCCGTGATATTCTGCGATGCAAAATAATTAGTATATTCGGACATAAAGCTCTTAACGCACTTCATCGAGTGTATAATTTGAAAGTTTATTTTCAATTGAATCTCTTCCACTGTTTGTTGACTGTTAAATGTGCTGAATTTCACCAGCTCTTGCTGCTTCTCAATATGGCATTTCGAATCATCGATAATTTCCGGATTACTGATTATAATATCGTATATGTTATTACTCAGCTCATCGTTCAGATTCGGCTTATCTGATTGTTTTAATTTATTTTGAACGGTAATACAATATTCTTTAATACCCAAGTTCGGAGGCTTGCGCTTTATCAAACATATTGCGATGGCTATCTTGGCTTTTCTGATAAAGATACCCTCTGAAAATAATTACAACAGATAAGATATAAAATATTTCAAACATTTTTATATTTATGGCTGACAAATTGTTATTTAATCGAATTATATCAAACTTATAGTAATAATGAGTAAAAATAGTATTTTAAATATCATCTTGATAAATCATTTGTAAATTGTTTGTTTAATTGGAGATAACCAATCTAATTATTTACATAAGATTTTCACATGATATTACTCAGTTTGATTCGTTACAAAAGAAGTAAACTAAACAGATTGTTTTAAAATATTTTCGAAGGTGATTCTGATATGAGTATCTTGCATTTTAACAGATAAATTTTCATTGCTTCTCTTAAATTTATCTGTTTTAACCCTTTTAATGGTGGACGATTTTGCTATGCATATGCTAAAATTGCCAACCATTTTTATAGAAAAAAATGCATTTTTTGCATTTTTATATAAAAATGTAAAAAAATAGGATACAACTTGACTCCACTCGAATAGACCTGATTAATGTAGAGCGTAAATATTCTAATTGCTGTTAATTAACTTTTATAATACGTATAAAAATTTGATAGATATAAATTTGGTATCAGAAGTGCTGGGCCGAAAAATCGGCCCAGCGCATTTTTCGCAAGGACCAGAGGGCCGATAAATCGGCCCTCCGGCATTAAAAGGGTTAATAATATTTTATAAGTAGATAGATTACATACCATACTTCTCCATCTGACTTGCAGCTATTGCTACAGTTGTCACTTATATTTCAAATATGGCGGCTCCTAAATTTTGGCCATAATCAAATTAATTATGACCAATAAAAATGTCATAATAGACAATTTGGGAAGCAGTTCTGATGAGTTGGCATATTTTCTAATATCAAAAAAATCATAAAATATAGCAATTAAATTTATGTTTTAAAGCTAATTAGATTTTATTATAATTGCTTTTCATTTTTTTCAAATTAATTAAAAAATTCGTTTATTGAACCAAATATTAATACACTTAATACTAATTAAGTGTATTAATATTTGGTTCAATAAACGTATTACTAAATTAAATAAACAATTACTAAATTAAAAATAGCTCTTTTTATTTGTATAGTTTTAAAAGAGATATTTCAATATTTGATACAAATAATTTAAAAACAATATAAAATTGCGATTTGCGTAATAATTTATATGATCAATTAATTTTAAATTAAACGAAAGCATTAATGAGAGCTGATTTTATAAATATAATAATAATTCATAATTAATATGAAGTTAATTATTCAATGCTTATTCTGATTCTTCAGCAATGACAATTCCTGCTTCTATTTGCATACGTCCGCTGACTGTAAATTCATGATCTGATAATAAACTATTATATTTACTGTCGTATAGCATTTTGTAGTAAATAGTTATTTATTTAATCCAGGTATATTTATCGTTATTCTATTAATTTATTAGTATATATTGAATTGGGTATTTTTTAAAATATGTTGGAGGTCAAATAATACTTCATTCATTGTATAAAATTACTATTTATTTCTTTGAATAATGTTATAAAAGTAAAGCGGCATATTTTTAAAATTTGACTGTAGTTATATATCATTTTATATAGGCAATTTTCATATCAGGTAACCAGTGTTTAAAATTTAAGAGACATATATAACTCTACTATAAAAACGACACTTCGTCACAATGAAACAATAATATAAATAAAAAAGCGCATCTCGATACGATCGTCAGTTACAATTCAAGCGAAGCCCGCACGATTCAATTCAACAAACGAGACGTTCTCAATAAAAACAACGTATCGGTGATCAAACTTTATTCCATAATAATGTAAATATATGAATATTTTTATAATCTTCAAAACATAGCATTTGAATATAGATCTGTCAATTTATACAGGACATACTTTACGACCTCCAGCCGGGACGGCCCTATGTACAATATTTACATATTCATTATACACAGAGTATATTATTCGTATTTAACATAATTTTTGACGGCGACGTCGGGTTGATGCGCCCACTGGTTCCCCTGGGCGTCGCCCCCGTTGCCGTTTTGCGGGACCCAATTCAAAAACCCGGCCCTCTGGTGCGAAACGGGCCCCGGTTGCGTCGGCGGCCCTTGGTAACCCTCGTTGACGAGACCCCAACCGGCCTGGTTGAGAGCGGCCGCGACCATTGCCGGGTTGACCGGGATCGAGTTAATATTCAGCGGCAGGTTGACGTTGCCCGACTGGCCGTTCCCGTTGGTCGGCGGCTGGCCGCTCATCGCACCCGGATGATTGACGCCCCTCACGTTGATCACTTCGATGTGTCGGCCGGGCCATTGGTAGTTTGCGGACCCGGCGGCGCCGCCTTGATAGTTTCTGGACGGCCGGCCGGTCCCGTCGTTGCCCTGATTTTTGTTGGGTCTCATCTGATGGTATTTGTACTGATCTTGCTTGGGCGACGCATTCGAAATGTTCACCGAGACGCCTTTAATTATGTGGTCTTCGCCGCAGAGGCTCTGAGCGACCTCGGGATCGAGAAACGTGACGAAGCTGAAGGCCCGAAACGGTTTCGGAATAAAGACGTCGGTCACCTGGCCGAACTTTCCGAAGTACTCTCTCAAATCGTCCGCGGTAATATTTTCGGTGCACCTCCCGACGAACACTTTGCTCGGCACTTTGGGAACGAGCCCCTCTTTGGAATTGGGGATTCGCACGTCGCACCAGCGGCCGTCGATGAGGTGTCGTTGACCGAGCACCTTGATTTGCGCTTCGTAGTCGTAGAATTTGACGAAACCGAAGCCTTTGGAGGAGCCGGTCTTGCCGTCCCGTTTAATTTGCACCAGGAGGAGTTCGCCGAAGGCCGAGAAGTAGTCGCGGATGGCGTCCTCGTCCGTCTTCCAGGGGAGGCCGAGCACGATGAGGTCGGAGCAGCGAGGGCGGGGGCCGGGCGCGGCACGGCGCGGAAAGACGCACGTGTAGCGGCGCGAGGCCCAGCCGTCGTCCGGCGGGTACAGGCGCTCGGCCGCCAGCCGCAGCCCGCGCACGGCGCCGCCCGCTCGATACTTGAGGCCGCAACAGCCGTAGAACTGCGCGGCCACGGTACTCAGCAGCAGCGAGCCATCCTCCTCCACGGGCAGCTCGATGGGCTCGCCGTCCTCCTGCTCGCACACCTGCAGGTAGACGGGCGCGCTCATGTCTAGGGCCGGGGCCCCCGCGCGCGCCCCGCCATGGCCCGACACGCAGCGCCGGCCCGCGACACGGACTGCCACTGGCGAGTGACGTTTGGTCCGGGGTTGCCACTCGCCACCACGTTACACAACCGCGGCCCTTCACTTTCGCATCGCCGCGTGTCCCACCGACCCGAACAATCGACCCCTTCGTCCCATTAATAAAATTTAAAAACGCACAATCGCCGTAAATACGGCAATTAAAAGTTAATTTCACCAAAACATATCCTTTTTAAATAATCATTTTTGATATTTAAATGCATTCAGATTCAAATATGCTCGCAACTCGAATACATAATTGTTTAACATTATTTAAAATGTAATAATTCATTAAAAATCTAATCGTAAGCACGTGCAAACTAAATGTAGAATCCGCGTAATGTTGCCATATTTATTGTTGGCGAGCCGCACGGGTTGGCAGGCCTGGCTGTCAGGCGGCATGTGGACCTTGTGCCGCGCCTGCCTGGGGGCGCGCGTCTCGCTGCGCCCCCTGCGCGGTGGCGTAGCTCGCATGCTAGCCGCCGTCACGCTCGTGCAGGTGTGGCCGATTTCATGATTTTAGTTTTAGCTTTGTCCAATAAATCAATGAACTCCAAATCAAAACAATAATAATAGGCTCGAGGACAACAATAAACTCCGGACTGTCATTTATTATTTATGTTGATTTATGATTTATTCTAATGACTCGTGGCAATGAAATAAGCAATTATGGAAACAATTACTTACTATATTACTTCAATAAAACAATTTGACTTCTAATGACAATTCAATATGATATCAATACTGCGGTAGAACTATTGACATTGCGATTGTTCTAATACTGAGTTAGATTTTTTTTATAGTTGTGAAAAGATTAAATTAATCCACTTTTCTTAATGTCTGAGGAACGTTAGCTTATATGTAGAACCATGGATATAGTTTTACATTAGTATATTATTTGGCTATTTATAATAATGCTAATAAAATTGTAGGTAGCGGAGAATGATGGCCTACCTTCTTTAATTTGTGTTCAATGTATACAAAGAATGCATAATGCATTCGAATTTAAAAAATTATGCGAGGATTCTGATGCTAAACTACGAAATTGTTTAGAATATCGGCTGAATCCAAACTCCGTCAACGTCAGAGATGATAATTCCGATAACAATGCAAACATTCCCGATATTCAAGATCTGTTTAAATTTAATCTTTCATCGTTCGACAGTAGTCAAATGAAATCTGACGTAAAATCGGAAAATGAAATATCTAACGGTTGCGATATTTTACCGAACGAAGATCCATGTTCTCAAAATGGAGTCAAGGAAGAATATTGTACGGAATTCGATACATCCGCCGCTGTCGATGATCCGCAATTTCCATCGACGTCCGGTAAAATCGATGTATCAAAAAATAAAAATATTTCAAAATCTACGTCTCAAAACGATTCCGGAAAGTTGACTGTCGAAGATTTGAAAAATTTTCTCGGGCTTCAACCGTTCGACTCGTACTCTTTTAACTTGAAAGAAGAAAATTTAAACGATAAATGTACAAATTCCGATATGAAAGAGATTGACGATAACTTTATTCAAAATTCAAAGAAATCTAAATCGGATTCCTCTAGTTCGTGGCAAGATTGTGGCGACGATAATCTTACCTTAAAATTCGTCTGCACAAAATGTCCGACACAATTTAAAACTCGCAAAGATTTGAAAAAGCATTTGAAATTATCGCACGTTAAAAATAAAACCGGACGATCCGTCACCTGTAAAATTTGCAACAGATCGTTTTCATACAAGCAAACGTTGACAAGGCACATGAGAATCCATCAGGAGAACCCAAAAAACAAACTATGCACATTTTGCGGAAAGAGTTTTCTACGAGCAGATGATTTAAAACGCCACACTAGAATCCATACCGGAGAGAGACCTTATTCGTGCGATCAATGTCCGAAAACGTATAAACAATCGTCCGAACTGAAGGATCATATAAAATCTCACAGCGCCGCTAAATGCTATATGTGCAGCGAGTGCGGCAAAAGCCTCGCCACTCGAAACGGACTATACATACACATGAAAGTACACAGGGGAGAAAAAAATCGGGAATGTAAAATATGCGGAAACAAATTTATAACAAACGGAGAATTGAACTCTCACATCAACCACATACACTTAGACGAGAAACCGTTCAAATGCAATTATAATAATTGCACGAGATCGTTTACTACTAAATTATCGTTGAAAACGCATCTACGAGCGCATACGGGCGAAAAACCGTACAAATGCACAATCTGTGATAAATCGTTGGCGACGTCCTCTTCGCTACACGAACACAAGAGGATACACACGGGTATTTACACACGTTACTCTCATCATTTATTACCTATATTTGCGGGACCGAAAAGTAATCCAATTTCTTTTTGCTGGCGAAAAACATTTAGCTATTAAAATCTTAAATACTAATCGACAAAATGATTTTCATCGTTTTTTAACACTTCCCATTTTAAAAAAGTCTCTTAATGTATGCTCTAACGATCGGAAAAGGTGGTAATCCGACGGCGAGAGATGGACGAGTTAAAAGTTCCAATCCAAGCTCTCTTATTATTCCTGTGTTATTTTTGCAGCGTGAGGCCTCGCGTTATCGTGTTGAAGGATCCTTTTTTGTTATTGATCAAAACAGATCGTTTTATGAGCTCTTGTTTCATTTCGAGTTGTTCACAATACACTGTCGCTGTACCGGTCTGACCAGGTTCAAGCAATTCATAGCGTATAATTCGAGAAAAATCCCACCACATACAAACAAGGACCTTCTTTATTGTTAGTGATGGTCGAGGGGTTGGAACAGGTACTGCTTCGGAAGAAAGCCATTGTTTTTTTCGTACAGGATTACTATATAGCAGCCACTTCTCATCTCCAGTTACAATTCGCCGCATAAACGGATCGGCTTCATACCGAGACAAAAGAGACTAGCATATGGTGTACTGTTGATCGAGCTCTGTCTCCGACAATTCACGAGGAACCCAAATTCCTTGCCTGTACAATTTTCCTATGTGACGATGATGATCCTTAACTGTAGACCATGGACAGCCAATCTTCAATGATAATTCCTCAATTGTTGACGGGTCAGTTACGATTCTGCTTCGGGTTCATCATCTAATTTTGAAATTCGTCCTTTTACGGTGCGACTTGCCATCTTTGAATGTCTATTTCCATTTTTAAACTTTTTTGACCACCTGTGACGCCCCATTTTAGTTTCAAGAGGAATGTCCCGTTGGTAGCCATTAATTTTCCTGCTTTTGTTTGCCTTGTTTTAGCGTGAGACGAGTAGCATACAATGACGTAAGTATGCTTCTTCTATCGTTGGCCTTGACATCTTTCCCCCTTGGTAGAAAAAAAAATTTACAACTGTAGTGTAACGTAATAGCAAAACTTACGTGTTTGCGGGACCGTGTCTCGACACAAACTAACTGTGAATGAGCTTATTGAAGAAATTTTGATTACTTTTCGGTCCCCTTAATATATATTTATTTATATTATAACTTGATAATAAAAATGTTATATTTCAGGTGAAAAACCAAAGAAATGCACAATCTGTGATAAACAACTCGGCAATTCGCAAGCGTTGAAAAAACACATGAGAATACACACGGGCGAGAGACCTTACCAGTGTAAAATCTGTTTTGGGAAGTTTATCTGTGCCTCGACGCTTAGCAGTCATATAAAAATTAAACATATGGAAAAACAACACGAATGCAACGTGTGTCAGAAAAAATTTGCGTTGGGTACGAAATTAAGACAACACATGAAACTGCACACGGACGAGAAGACGTACAACTGCCAGGCCTGCGACGTCATATTCAATCAGCGATCGAAGCTCTACCAACACATGAAATCTCACGATAAAAATAAAGAGATTGTCGTCCGAAACGATGTCATCGAAGCGGATAAAACTCAGCTGATGAACGATATCATCACAATGCCGCAACTGCCGATTCCACATATGTTAATTTCTCAATATCTTTAGGCTTAAGCTATTTATCTTATGTACGAATATATTTAATAAATTATAAATACAACTTACGCTTCTCTTTGTGTAATACTTATTAATCAACTAATTACCTAACTCGTAAGACATTAGTGACAAATGAACTATACAGAATATGACGATCATGTCGGTTTTTTATGTCGAATTGAAGGTGTTGATTGGCTCGTTTTCTGATGAGGATTTCACTGACTCCTTCAGTCGGTGTGTAGCGAAGATATTATGGCTGCTGTGACCAATGATATTGCAAAAATTGTGTAAGTCAGTATATTGCAATATTCCTTTCCTGACTTTTAACTAACTCAGTCAGTATCGTCGGATCAACACTAGGGTTTCAGCTGTAAGCCCTGATCGGTGAAAAATTTATCCTGGTGGCCCCTTGATTCTTTGAGCTTGAGTCCCTTTGCAATCACCCAAGCAATAAATCTTTTTTTATTTTTATTTGTCGGAAGAGGGGAGATCTTCAAAAGACAGCTCCATTCCGGAGATAGTGCTGGATTTTTAGCAGCTAAAACCCCTCCTCCAGCTCCGACCACCACCACAGTATTGTCGTTAGATATTCAGCGTGGTGGTGGCTGACTTTCAGGTAAAAACTTTACCTCACGTCCTCCTTGATATCGATTCTTTCCATTATCCTTGCTGTCCGTGTCGGCCGTCTTGATCTTTCGGCTTCCTCCTTGGTGAGCATTACTATCCCGGCAAAAGTGGATAGCGTCTTATGCTTTTGGTCTTTACCGAGGAAGAGTTTCTGCACGGCTTTGATGGTTACCGTTCTCCTTCTAGATTTTTTTGAGCTTCTGTGAATCGTGGACTGTGTAGAAAAGTGTGCTCAGCGGTGTCCAGCGCTTCTCCGCATTCGTGGGATTCCGTGATAGCCTCTTTCTTGATTCGGTGAAGGTACTCTCCGAAGCATCTGTCTCGAGTTAGAAGTTGTTAGAGTTGGAATCCTACGTGTTGGCGATTTTTGAGCCACGGTTCGATCGCTGAGATCAGTTTTCAGGTCCATTTCCTATTTGGAGTGTCGTCCCAGCGCTTCTGACATTTTCTTATCAGACGAAGACATACTCTTTTCCGGTGCTCGGTTGTTGTTGTTGAGTCCGGCTCCTGCTTTTGACAAAGCAATAAATCTAGTAAGCAGTTACATGCCTTGCCTTAGATTTGTGTTCCATTCGGCCTTTAACCCTTTATAGGGCTAAGGCTGAAATTGGTTTATACATTAACCAGTCGCTTTAAGGTCTATATTTTCATGAGCGCCCATAGAAATGTCAACCTTAGTAACGTAATATTTTGTCGAGAACACTTTTTGGTTAAAAAATACAAAATAATTAATTTGCCCTATAAAGAGTTAAAAAGAAAAACTATTCATGATAATCGAGATGCAATATGATGCGTGCAACCCCTTGTACTCTTTGCTTGGCAATCCCTGGCATTGACGGCACTCATGACGGTCTGATGTCAAGAGTATCTGCAGGGAAGCACGCTTCCTGGTGATCTCCGGCGAGAGGCCGGCTGGAGGCTCTTCGGCGGAATGCCAGACTGCAGTCTCAAGTCGGTGATGCTGAAAGGGGAGTTTGCAGCCAGACGTCAGCAATGGTGTCGGTCAGCTTGTCGGGGGTTAGCAAATAATAGTTATACCGTATATATGAGATTGTCAAAGGAAGACGAGAAGAGTCTCCAGGGTCGTCTTGAGAGAAACGCAGGAGTGTTTTCACCCTACAACTGGGGGCGGAAGTCTGCCTCGAGGAGAAATTGCAACACGAAAATAATAAATTATAATTGTTGCCATTGTGTGGAATAAACGACCATAGCTCCAATTTTTGTTTCTTGTTTTATTTTAACCACCTGAATGCCGGCTTCTCACCGATGAGTCGCATGTTTATTCATTCCACATGCTAACGTTTCACCGGTGAGTCACAATGTTTTTTTTTATTGAAAATGGAGATTATTTCAATATGTAAATCCATTTTCTTGTCTGCTAATGGCCATTGCCGATCATGGAGGTCACCTCTATCCTGTCCATTACTGCCCTGAACACCAAGGTGGCATCTCCCTCAAACCAGTTTTAGATTCTTTAGCCAGGAAGTCCTTGATCTCCCGGGACATCTTCTTTCTTAAATCTTACCCTGAAGAACGAGTTGTATTATTTGATATGTTTCGGATAAATCCGTTTTTTATTATTAATATTTTAATAAATGTATTCAACACTATAAATACAGTTAAACCCCCACTAACACTAAAATCGGGACCATGTATATCCTGGCACATGTTGAATACACAGACGCTAGCCAACGTTTGACTTTATTATGTGAATGCAACTGCGCAATTGGGGAATTTGCGGCGAATATCTCAACTCAGTGCGTAATTCGGAGTAGTGTAATTGGGGGTTCCACTGAACGTGGAAAAAGACAAAATGCAGTAGTTTTTAAAAATATTGTATTCATAATTATACGATATATACATTTCATCACATACATCATTTCTCTGCTGACACTGTTTTGCTATGCTTATTTAGATTATATCATCGTCATTTATTTATATCGTTCACATACTATAGATTTAGAATGCGTGACATCTTATCATACTGTGTTTCGATATAAATTCATCGACGAACGCATGATCGAGACTGGAACATCCTCTCTTATATATCATCCCGCTACGCTCTGGTTTTCCTTGTTCAGTTTCGAATTTAATATAATTCAACCATATATCGGGATATTTAGTTCCAAATTGCTGTACGGCCAACTCGTAACAATTTCTCAGACTCTTAACATCTATTTTATCTTGAGTTTGCTCAATTTCGATCATTGCACTGTGCAGCTCAGGAACGATTGGCGGAGAATTCGCCATCGTTAAATACTGTTGACGAGTTGATATTATGTCGCCATACGTGTGGAATGCTTTTAAGAATTTTGGTTTTATTACGGACGCTACTATCGGAGGGAGTGTCATGCTTTCCAAAAACATTCGTTTAAGCTAAAAAAAAAAAGCATTTTTTAATCATTTATATTGAAATGTATTCATGGAAAGACGGAAATAAAATTACCGTGTCAACGTCTCGTAAACTGTCTATGACATAACTCCATACTTCAGCTACGCTCTCCGTCGTCAATGCGGATTTAGCTGTTTTAAAGACGGACAACAGCTCGTTACTGTTATCGGTGCATCTTTTTAATCGTTCCAACCATATAAATTGAGACGACGGTAAGTTTATACAAGCTCTCTCTAAAATCTGATAAAAACGAATTATATAATTATACGATTTATTATTTAATTATTTATTTTAGCTTACATTTGATATTTCGTCTCGGTCCATTTCGTTTCCTAAACACATTAAGTTGAGCCATAATTTATAATGATCTTCGGTGAGTTCTCGCAGTGTGTGACCTTTGGAAAGTGCTTGATTTAATATTTGAAATTTGACGACATTATCGTAGGACTCGTTAGCACTCATTTTAATAGCGGCATTGATATAATTTATACACGGTTTCTTTACGTTGTTCTGTAAAAAATAAAATAAATTAAAAATGATTATAAAATTAATATGAGGTTTTTATCAAAAAATCGTCATCAATTCATCAATATTAATTTGTCTCCTTCGAAAAAATCATCAGAGGCATCATAAACTTGTGCCAGGAAAGCAAATTTCTGTATCGTCTTCACCTCCTTCGGTGCTTCTGTCGTCATGTCCTCTAAATTTGACTGTAAATGGTCACAGAGAGTCATATTCAGCGAATATGAAAGCTGAGGCATCATAAGACATGTTATTTTGAGCGGTAGTGGATTTACTCTTACCTGGGGAATAAGGCGCACGCCTGGGGCCTCTTTAATTCAGGGGCCCCAATGTTCAGCTCTCAAAATGACTTTTTTTCATAACAAAAATAATAAGCAACAGGCAGTATTCCCTGAATTGAATCGACAAATGAATGACGCCAGCTATGACATGATTTTTAGGTGACTAACCTAACGGTCATATTTCTAACCATATGCACCGACTGTTCTACAGACCATGATCCATGAATTCAGACTCATAGTCTAACTTAAGGCATAACAATCCAAGGTATCGGGTCCCTCGGAATATACCCCTGCAGGTCCCGGCCCTCGGGGGCCCCTGAATTTTTCTAAAAATAATAAATTTGTAACATCAAGATCGCTAATATCGATCATCGAGACGCTAATAATAAAGTAGAAACAATAAAAATTAAAAACTATAATTCTGTATTATTTTCTGTCCTTTTACATAAATTGTTGTGAAATTAATTATATATCCAAAACATTATAAATCAAATAAAAAATGTATGCTTAGAATGCACATTATGGATAGTAAAAATATTTTGAGAGGGGGGGGGCCTCAAAATTGAATTGCGCCTGGGGCCTCCCAAGTGCTAAATCCGCCACTGGTTTTGGATCAAAAACTCTTTCAACATTAATATTTTAAATAAAAAAGCACCGAACAACCAAAACATGTGAATCTTTTCGACGGGCAATAATATAATAAGCCACCAATATGGCTATCAATGTCAAGATACGTCAAGGATAAGTGTATTAACACAACAACAAAAAATCGTAACAATTGGACATACATTCTGCATAATTTTTATCAAATATTGTACAGTAAACCCTTCCGTAGCGCCGAGATAGGGACCACACTATAGTAACCCGCCTTATAGAAGACTAGGGACGCTAAGCTTAAGCCTTTCTCAAAAAAAAATATTGTATTTTGTAAATTGAATGAGACAATACATCAAACATAGGAAACGACGATCTAGAAGGGAGCACTATAAGAGAGAGTGCCGCACATGCCACTTTATAGCAGTAAGCACTATAGGAGGGTTGACTAAATATGAATATTACTGACCTGTAATAATGCTGTTTCATATACGGACACAAAATTAGCAAAATTTTCAGGATATTTCAAAGCATATGAATCATTGTTCATTATTTTCCAATTGAATCCAGTAACGTCTTTTTCCTAAAATAAAATAGATATTTAATTATATATGTAAAATCATTTTTATTTAATAAATATTACCTCTAATTCGCACGCGGCAATGAAATTCCACGTCTCAATATCTCCACTGTGATTATCCCACAAGTGTGTAAATAAACGTAGTTTTATTCCGGATGTAAAACTGAAGTCATTAGCGATGTTACATAGCTTGACGATAAAACCCGCTCTGTCTACCTCGTCAAGTGCATTATCGATAACAACATCGGCACGTTTTAATTGTTTCTCCTGAAATTAACATAGAAATATAATCGACCAATTTTAATTGTAATTCAATTAAATTACTAACCCGACCTCGTCCATCCACAGCCTCTGCTACTAGTAATTCAATGCGGAAGATGTCGATATACAGATCTTCGCATTTAGGATTTCTATGTATACCTTTCATAATAATTTTTCTAGCATTATCGACGTTGCACTTCTTCGTACTGCCATCGACCTGCCAGTTGCCATATTTTAGGCTTGTCTCCGTGGATCTACAAAAATATTTCATAAATATCGCACTAATTATATATAAAACCAATATAATTATACCTGTAACAATTTTTCCATGTAAGACGTAACGACGTTGAGTAAATTTGTTCGTTTACAAAATTTAATAAAACTCAGCCATATCTCCAAGTCGCTCGGAAATCTAGCTATCAATTCCTTATACAGTTTAGAAACACGTTTCGATATCATGTATTCAATATCGTGTTTTTTTTCCGTGATCATATAACGCTCTCTCCGCAGTCTGATGTCATGTAGCAACAAACACTCGTAACCAATGTATCGTAAGAAATCTTCTTTGCATCTAATCTTTCTCTGTATCTTGTATTCAAATTCTTTTCGCTTTTTTGAAACCTCTCTAAAACGTTATAAAATCGATTTATAAAAATAATTTATTGATATCATCTTTATTGAGATATATTTACTTTATTTCTTCCTGAGAATAAAGATCGATTCTCTTCATTTGCTCCAGTTCCGTTAACATCTCCTCAATACGTTCGTTGACGACTTCCGCCATTTTTAAATATATAAATGTAAACAACTATATTTATAAATTTACTCAATTCCTGGAAATTAATAAAATTATTAAAATATTAGTTTTCATATAGTTCATAGTTGATACAATTGTATCAAATGAAAACTACAGCTATGTTTTCAAATAGTTTCTTCGAGCTATATAAGCTTAAGAATCTGTGTTTTAATTTTAAGTTGATGCCGAAATGTTGAAAATCTAGCGATATTTTAGGTTATTTTACGAAATACGCAAATAATCATCATTTTTTTCATTTTAATTATGATGAAACATATAAATATTTAATTAAGTAACAATTTTGGCAATATTTATCAGCAAAACTAGCATGTTTAAGTCACTTTATTATGTACCTGGCGTCACCGTTGACAAACTGTCATATGCACGTGTGAGTGATTTATAAAACTTGCGACCTTAACCAAATATTTAACGACCATTGACTCAAACACATTAGTTTTTAAATTGTATGTACATATTTATTAAATTCTATTTTTATATATACAATGACTATTTTATTATTAATGGCGTTTTTAATTTATTCATTACATATTGTTCGAGAAGCATTCGTTCAAAAGGAGCGATGCCATATCAATATTGCAATTATTCGATCTATTTATTGACAATATTGATTAGAATAGATATCCTTGGCTTATAAATATAAATTTTCTTTTATTTATAGTTAAAAAACCTTATTTTTTTTCAATCAATAATTCAATTCAATCAGAGAACACGCCGCCGACTAGCAACCGTCAAGTTCTCGCGGCACGTGTCACTGGTAGTACGTTTCACTCGCACTTGGCACATCGTACCGGATGCGAGCGATAAAACACAACCCCCCCCCTGTGGCTACAGAAGCGAATATCGATGTTTTTATTTTTTTCGCAGTTACAGACATATGGACAATGATTATTTATAATATGTATTCTTTCGATTTTTTTAGACAAATACAAAAAGTTTGTGACACGTAAGATTTATATTAAAATTCGAGAAAAATCAAAGACTTGGGGTCCTAAATTGACGGACACGGCTAGATTAAAAATAAAAAATATTGAAATTCATATAAATTTTATTTATTTATTATAAAGATGTATAAATATTATTCTAATATAAATATTCGATAGTTTAAATATCCTCCATTCTTCAACTTCTGATCGTCCTCTCCTATGATATAAGCTGAAAATATAATACGTACATTAATTAATTAATAATTAAATAATTTTATGTAATTATTGTAGTACCTGGTTTATTTTGAATAGGTCCAAATATAGACGTGTCCAATTTCTGTCCCACAAAGTATCTGGATGTGCTCAAATACTTTTCCACAGCACTAAGCTCCCTTTCCTGAACAATAATGACAATTATACAACAACATATTAAATAAATATATTATGAAAATATATACCAACATTTTTAGTGGGCCATAAATTCCAATCGTCGATATTATTCTGGGTTTTATTGGCATGATTCATTGACACGTTGCTTGTCTTTTTGACCGTATTATTTGGTACGACACCTGGAAAATTTCTCTGCCGCTTGTTCGGAGTATCACCGAAGAGTCTGCAGATCGATAAAAAATGTTTCAATGGATGTCGACTAATAAATTATTAATTTAATTACCTGGATGGAGGTTTTTGTCCAGCGATGTATCTGGAATTAGTGATGTACTGATGTCTAACGTTTGATTTGGCGGAATTCAAGATGTCGTCGATGTCGAAAATGTTTTCGTCCTTTTTCAATTTTTCTTTTAGTGGCATATCGTGATTTGTAATCTTTCCACTGGAAATAAACGGTAATATATATTTTTTTGTAAAAATAATTCGTTTCATCTAATTAAACTTATTTTTGAGATGAAAGTATAAATATGCTTTACCCAAGTATATAAGCAAATTCATCATCGGAGTTCTTTTCCTTGTCTTCTGCATTGTTAGGTATCGTCGATTTTTGAAGCATTAATGATTTTGAATTATTCACTTCAGTGTTTGGATGCTGAATTCTGAAAAAATATATAACTATAACATCTGCATTTCAACAGGTGTGTAGTTACCGTAAGACAAAAGGATGCAGTGGCATCGAGAGTCCTGCCATATAGCAACAACCTCCGGGGCCCCAAGGGCTTTCGGCATCAAAGGGTTTTATCATTCATTTAGGGGACTTTCGGATTGGGGCCTTTGGGATTAAGGGATCCTTATGGGGCCCCTGAATTTTTCGATCGGATAGCTCATACAGTTGCTATGGAAAGAACATTAAATTAAAAATGATTAAACTTACTTTTGATTAGACACTGGATTATACGATGAAATAATATTGGGCGGTACGACTTGCATAGTATGCAACTTTCCCATACCATATGGTATTCCATTTTCCATTTTCTTTATAATCGGCTGATTGACGACAACATTTAAAGAGCTGTTGTTTGTTAAATAATTATTAAAATTCATTCCCATGTTATTAGTATTTTTAGACAAGACCGCATTGAGATTATCCTTGTTGCCACTGTTGACCTTTCCACTGGACACATTGGTGATGTTGACAAGTTTATTGTTAATAATTATTTTGCTGTTCACAACCGAGTTGTTAGTGTTGTCGTTACTGTTGTGAATTGAGTTCTGCATTGTCTTTTGCAATTGATGAATGGTCGTCGTGGAGTTTCCTAGTTTTGCACCCAATTGGAAATATGGATATCTAAAAAAATGTATTTTATCAGCACGGGATGACAAAATAATCGTATTATTTATTATACCTGAGTGCTTGTTGTGCAGATGGACGTTTCTGTGGATCCCACATCAGCATGTCTTCTAGCAATTTTAAGCCATCGTTACCAGCTCCTGATATTATATTGTCTAAGGGTACTTTTGAAAATATAGGGAATTTAAAATTCATCACGTTCGCTAATTGATATCCTTCAGGCCAATCGTCCTAAAATATATATGATTAATTATTTAAAAAATCATATAACCCTCCTATAGCGTCGGGATAACACTATAGACATCCGACCAATAGAAGATCAGACACCCATATAACATTTGAGATAAAACTTAGCGTTTTGTAGAGAACGGCACTCTATAAGGGAACATTATAGGAGGGATTGTTGTACACACTATAGAAAACGGCTATATAGCGGAGAGCGCTATGGAATGGTTAACTGTAAATAGCAGGTTTAATAAAAAATGTGTGGATTTTCACTTTTTTTGTGATGGACACTTGTCCCTGACGTAGCTTAACATTAGTATTGGATGCCTGCTTTAATGCTGTTTATTTCCGTATTGGAAATATTGAATATTGCTTTTAGTGAGGTCTCTATGATTAAAACAAGCGTTTTCAAGTGCTACAAACGTTTCAAAGAGGACCATGAAGACGTTGAAGATGACAAGCGCCTTCAATGCACTCCTAAATAACGAATCATGAGAGCGGAAAAGTGAAGAAAATGATTATGGACAATCGTTGAATCACTACCAGAGAGGTT
>JAGXCT010034272.1:0-34284 GCA_022495035.1 Philopotamus ludificatus
TTTGGTAAGGCTCATGCCCTCAGCGAGTGAGAGCCTTGTGGCTGGCAAATGATGACGATGATGATGATATAGTCCATCGAACATTCCCGAACGTTTAACCTATCTAATTATATCTGAGTTTCATCGCAATTAAATAACACAATCAAAACAGATTGTTGTTACCTACAAGTCATGACATTTATTTACTAAGCTAAAATTATTTGTGAAGGTAATAAATATTATAATTTATTTTTCATTCAATGAATATATTGATCCTAATTCTTTTTAGAACGTAAAATAAGATCCGGATCCTAAATTATGTAGAATAAATTATCGTATTAGCGTCTCAGCTCTACTAGAACACTGATTTTGCACATTAGACAAATTTACGCCATATATGTATTTATTTATTTATCATAAAAAAACAATGCATGATTGGTATTACAGATTATCGCAGGTAGCCAATCACTTTATGGTTTAGTTCCATTATTCGGATATTACAGTCGTTGATCAAATCGCTGTTTTCTACAAAATTATGATATTTTTAGGAAAATTGAGATATTTGATAAATCTATAATACATTGCCTAGGGAAATAAAGGTCAATGCTCTTTGGTTGACAAGGTATATTGTAAAAAGCAGCGATTTAGAGGAAACGCTATAGGAGGGCTGGCTGTATTAGCATTAATATTTAGTCAATCATTTATCAAGTCGAGTCGGTACGTTTGATTCATAGAATCTAGACTATTATTTGCGTTATATTTAATTTGATTGAGCTTTACTATATTTCCCAATCTTAACCTCTATAAATTATTTTCCCAATAAAAGCGACGAATGGCTGTGTCTTGATCCATAGGAGCGCTCACTCCCACTATTTTGTTTTATAAATTAGACCATTCCATTCTCTATCATTACTCTTCATATATTCATTCTGTATTTCCATTTTAAATAATATATCCATTAATAAATATGTTGACGGCTGATTTAAAGCGCATTGTGTGTGCGAATGTGAGTCTCTCTTCTAGAAATATTATTTTCTTAGCGTGGGACGTCATTTTGAAGAAAAAATAATTCAATGCGAGTACGAAATTACCACAAAGTACCGCAAAACTACACCGTGATCCATTGATTCGTATGAGCAGAAGTTTTCAACTCTGCTAAACATTTCTCTGCATTTATCAATATACTTCTACAGGATATTCCTTTTAGTACCAGAATGTGGTCGGACCAGAGACCAGCGGTGCGCCGTCGATATGACCAGATTGTGCGGCGCACACAGGCGCCAAGTGAGAAAAATTTCAAATTAATTACATTTCATAAAATCGACATTAAATAATATAAAGGTTTGCCCGTAGCTCGTATTTTCAAGCACACTAGACACACAAGTACGCTAATTGAAGATCTGCACACGGGCGATCGACACATTTTTTTTAAAGATACACTAATTACGGCTTCTCGTCTAAAAATCTCTATTTGCACAATATATCAATCATTGTGTATTGAAATAAGGACTCATTTAATGGTAGTATATTTCCGGTATTGATAATTATCAATTCACGATAAACATAAATAAATGTATACAAATAAAAATGCATAATTTTACATCCACGATTTTATAGTTCTATTGATTTCAGTAGCTTAGACACGATTTTCAGAATAATTCTTGGCTCGTATAAATGATTAAAACAATTATATATAAAAGATTATTATACAATTATTTTTAATTACTCATAATAAATGATCTGATTTTAATATTTATGATATAATAATTAAATGATTGTGATTTATTTCAGTATATGCGTTTTTTTATGTGAAAAATAGATTTTTTTAAATTTGAGCGTCAACTAATAATTTGAATAGGTCGGCATCTCGTCGCGGTGTGGCAACACTGACCCGCGGAAAGTGACGTTTAAGCGGATTGTCAGTCAGTCGGGACATGTGCGTCGTGAGGTTCGGTCGCGGCTGCGGCTCGCCTGCTCCGCCTGCGTGAGGCGCTGCTGCTGCCCGGGCTGCGCCCCTCGCTCCCCTCAGGTACGAGCCTCCTCGGCCCGGGGCCGCATTTCCGGCCGGCCCGCGCCTAACTGTTCATTTTAATGGGTCATCTCGAGAGCCACTGTCATCTCGAGAAGAGTCATCGAACTTTTGATTGAAAACACTAAAAAAAAATATATCTCACGACACCCACTATTTACATTTATTATTTGGTGTGTTTTGTTTACAAATGATACATACACTTTATGACAATATAATTATGACGTGATCGAATTTCGGAACAATCGAATTGTCCAACTGTCCAAACAATGCAATATTATTGCACAAAACTAATACAGAAGGTGTAGCATATAAATAAATATCACTCAATGTAATTGATGCACATTTATTATTGGACTAATTTATTTTGTACTAAAAATTTCGGTACCAATACGAAAATTAATCATTAGCTAATGAATAAACATAAGTGAAAATCCGACCTAATGCAAAAAGTGAAAATGAAATGTGAAATAAATCGGTGACTTTCGGTTTTCAAACTGTTTTTAATCGATTTTTTCTCTCAATCCAGACACAGTCGATCGGATTTTCTAGAAAAATGGACAAACGATCGTGCGTGTGTCGCTCATTTGATGTATCGCTCGATTGATAATACAAAAAAAAAATGGTGTAAATACACATAATTGCCTGTACCAATAATTATTTTAATGGAGTATTTTCACTTTCGATCACGTTCGACATTGCGTTTTCAAATTTAAACGATGCATGGTCGTATTTGCGTCTGTTTCGATCGTAAAAAAATAATTATACATGCAGAATAAACTGATGGTTGGGAATACAGAGATTATTATTTCAGTTTTTTTAATTAATAAATAAAATCTATGGAAACAATAATATAAAACTGGCACTTAAAATATATATTTTTAACATTTCCTAATCTACAATTCCATTTTTTTTAATATTCTATAATGTATTGTTACTAAATAATGGATAGATCCAAGTGTAGCTAAATAATAATATCAGATTATCATGAAAAACGAATACAATAATAATTTTTTCCCCAATATTTTATATTCTAATCCAAATAGGGATTGAAAATTCATCATCTATAGTCCTAATTTTCGATAAAAATATATTTTTTTATTTATCTACGTTGTTGATTGTTTAGATGTTAAATCAATTTTTTTTTAAGATCACATCTTTCAATTTTATTCAATAGCTTTACTCGAAGATTCAATTTAATTATTTTTTTGCATTTAAACATGAATACTTTATTTAGAAATAATGTATTTTTTGTCTGTTATTTATTAAAATATTGTTTTTTTAGTTAATACATAACGCTGGTAATTTAATATACAAAATTATACAGAATAATATGGCATAATTGTACAATTTTCATATCTTATTGAAATATTTTTTTAAATATGATTTAAAAATATATTTTTAAATTTTATTATTTAATATTGAATAATATATCTTCACCTATACGTATTCTAAATTTCATAAATCTAGCTCAAATGGAAAAGAAGTTACAGATTTTTGGAAGTTGAATTCATGATCCGTCCCATTGTGCGCCGATAGTTTCCGGCGCCTGTGTGCAGAATTTAATTTCTGTACATCTGGTATGCTTGAAAAGACGAACTAATGCCGATCAATATTGTTACATATTATTTAATGTCGTTCCAAATTTTCCGGCGCCTGTGTGCGCCGCACAATCTGACCATATGGACGAGGCGCCCCTGGCTGGTGGTCTATATATTGAATGCTTAAATCGGTAAATAAATCCAGTAAATTTTAATGATGATCAGACGCATTGTCTACTATTATTAATGATAGATTTTTAAGAAAAAATGGCTTTTAGTATTGGGCCCTTCATAAAATATCGTATTTGTTAGGTATAGTAGATTCCGCTTAATTTAACGCCGGTTTATCGGGACCGATGGTTATTTGGAACAAATACCTTGGAATAGGAACCAAATACACACACATTTTCGTTTAATTGGGACAGTAAATTTAAACTTTAAATAATAAACAGTAATAATAAATTACGGCTAAGGGACTGAGATTTGCCAGTGTATCTAGCTAATAAAAATCTGTAGATATTTCTGTTTTTTTGGAATTGGTCTCTAAATTGGGATTACAATTTTAAAATTTTATGTCAAGGAAAATTAAAGAATTACATACTGGAATCAAATAATAAATTTTGGATTAGTCAACTCTCCTATAGCGTCAAAATAGGAATCACGCTATAGAAACCCGCCCTTTAGAAGTCTAGGCAACCATACGAAATTTTGCGCTATTTTTTTATTTTATTTTAATAGAAAATGATAGTGAATGAATGTCAAATGATGAATATATATGTTCCAACGAATACGTGTAAAATGAAGTGTGAAAGCCGTACAAAATGAAGTGATACGTTATACGAATAATAGCGTAAAAATATTATATAATGTGGCCAAAATCATTTGAATATCCTTCATTGTGTAAAGATAATCAATAAGACATGCGCAGAAGTACAGCCAACCCTTTTATAACGCCGATATAAGGACTTCGCTATAAAAACTCACCATATAGAAGATTTTTAATTTATATTTTGTAAATTGAACGAATTCTATACACCGAACATTTTTTCATTCATATATTTTAAACGATCTTATTCTATTCTAGTCAACCAAAAGGCATAGGATGGGCGCTATAGGAGGGTTTACTGTACTTTACTTTTATATAATTTTTTAATTTTCGCCTAATAAAGCTAGACGCTTATTTGAGACAAATTTTTTGGGTCAGATGTGTCCCAATTAAGCGGAATCTACTGTAATATTATGGATAAAAATTGAATTGATTTAATATTAACCTTTTTAATTTAATTCAGATTTTTGTGAAAAATATAGTCTTTATTATTATTAGCCCATCCGTCACGATGGTTTGAAAAATTCCACGTTGTCCCAAGGGGGTCTCTCAGATACCCCGGATTTTTTAACTACGCTTTTTAAGCACTTGTCACTCGTTTCACTCGCACTTGGCACATCGTATATGATCCGAGCGAGAGAAACATCGCGCGCGTGCAACAGCAGCGATTATTGTTTTGTTTTTATTTTTTTTTCGCAATTGTAGACAATAAATGACAATGATTTATAATATTTAGTTATTCGAGGAAAATCAAAAACTTGGGGTACACAATATACCCCATCGGCACGGCTAGAGAGTCAGACGTGCCTGCGAAATCAGTGATTTATTATTGTGACAATCCTTTTCTATTTGGCATGATTCATTTAAAAAAATGAATTGATTTAATATTAATCCTTTTAACTTAATTCAGCCATTTTTTGTGAAAAAAAATGTCTTTATTTTTATTAGCCCATCCGTCACGACGGCTCGAAAAAATCCGCGACATCCGACGGGGGTCTCTCAGATACCCCAAGCATTCCAAGTCAACATATTGATAAATTTGAATTCTTTAACTATGTTTTTTAAGCACGTGTCACTCGGACGTTTCACTCGCACTCGGCACATCGTATATGATCCGAGCGAGAGAACAGCAGCGATTATTGTTTTGTTTTTATTTTTTTTCGCAATTGTAGACAATAAAGGAAAATGGTTATTTATAATATTTAGTTATTCGAGGAAAATCAAAAACTTGGGGTACACAATATACCCCATCGGCACGGCTAGAGAGTTAGATGTACTTGTTAAATCAGTCATATATTAAAATTAAATTAATTCTTTTATAAATGATGCGATACACAATATGCAATAATAATTAATTTACATATTTTTTTGCTGAAAATTGGCGAGTATGTGCGAAAGTACCAGCTGTAATGCAAATTTTTGTGCAGCCACTTTACATGTTCATCTCGAAACAGTGATAGTGAACGTATATTTTTTTGTAGATCATTAATTCGCGCACATAAATATATACATTTTTTGCGATTTTCTCCGCGTTTAATTCGTCGAAAATTGCCGATCTAATCAACATTTTAATGTGTTAATGCAAAATTATTATTTCGCACAATCCGTTTTTGCGGAGCGTCATCATTGTATGGGAAAATGGAACAGATTTCTCGCTGACTTAATCTTATATATCCATTTGTGTGTTTTCTATAATGCACAGGTAGCTCTTTCTCATGTAAATAAACATACGAGTCTCTGTCTATTTACACGGCTTTCCATTTAAATAAATAAACATTAATAATAACATTAGTATTAAATAATAATTATTTTTTTCGTCGTCGTCGGACGGAGTGAGCCATCAAATTGCAATCATCTTCGAGCACACCAATGTGACATAATGACCCGAATTCGAAACCTACATAAGTCGCTGAAAATTAAAATCGGCCTTTTGTATTCCGCACAGAGATGTTGTACAATCGATTCGCCATTGATGTCCAATGCGAATATCCATGGAGTGCCAATTAATGCGTTCAAATGTCAAACAATGCGCTGTTAATTTTTACGTTTTCAATGTCACAGTGTGACCATGCGTTTTCACGAAAATAAAAATCGATCATAAAAAGGCTGCAAGAGAAATCCGTGTATACAGTTATTATGTTAATGTAAAACGAAACGTTATCTTGTGTGGCACACTTTTAGGACCGTCTTCACGTATATCGGTAGGTCTTTTGGCGATTCCTCCTCCGGTTTTGTGCATTTTATTATTATTATTATGGTGTCGATAAGCGGCGTGCGGCCTAATGAGCTTCGCTGTCAAAGCTGAGCCATTTGGGGCATTCTTTTGTGGTTAATTGGCACGAAGAAGAGATATGTAACGGTATACGTCGAAAGGAAACGCTTTTTTACGCGTCCGACTTCGGATCGGACGTACGCGGACGACGACACTGTCGGCGAAATGCGTCACACTTCGGACCAAATAAATTCCTCGCCGGTCGAAATCTCGCCCAAGGTATGCGCGATAGATCGACTGATAGTGTGTCGAAAACGCAAGATGCATTGCGCAAGGCGTAATGCGCATGCGCTTGCGCAAGGCGAAAATGGCACGCGGCGTTTGCCCGCCGAGAATTCGTAATTACGAGCTTTGGCGCGTGACAGATATTTTTTTTAAATATTTCGTTTGATTTTTTTTATATATATAATATGAATCGTTCGTTTCTCGTTATACTAATATTTAACGCATTCGGATTTCTTTGCATAATTATGCATATATGTTTTTTTACGCGTGTTGTTGTGTTTGAACCGATTTGAATATTAAATACGCTCGAAGAAATTCCACTTTCAAATGATTTCGTTTTTTATTATTTTTAAAAACAACAATGTTTATTATCGCTCCGTACTGGTTGCGAGCGCGAAAAAACATTGCGTATGTGCAAGTTAATCCATACTAGTGACACGTGCGGCGAGAACTCTGAGACGGCGGCGTGCCTCATTCTACGGAGGGACATAGCCGAAATTATGAAGCATATAATAAATAACTATTTTTATTCTTAGAATAATCAATTTTGAGCTCAAGATGCCAATGAATAATTCATCAATTCCTTGACTTGAAATGCTTCGAGTATATTTTTTTCATAATAAATAGACCCCATCGGGCGACGCCTTTGATTTTGAGCCGCCGTGTCGGATCGGTTAATACATATTCGACACGTCATCCTCTGTTGCTACAGAAAACACATACAGAAATGATGCAGTTAACATTCGCACACGTTTTTCGTAGATAAAAAATGTCATGCTAGAGATTTTTACTCGACAAATAGAAGGGTTGAAGAGGAAAGGGGAATAGAGTGGTCGCCATATCGTGTTTTAAGATCAAAAATAAAAGTACTGATTGAAAATAATTCATGTTGAACAACGCGTGAGACGCAACTGAAGACGAATTCATCGAAACTTTGGGGACAAGAAATCTTCATCTCGGCGCATGGCGAGATGACTACTGGAGAGCAAAAAAAGGATGTCCTGGACTCTAAAGGCTTGTTAATTATAGCAATCTTTTTTGGACAATCTGATTCGCACGTGACCCGTGCGGCTCCTGGTTCTCTCTAGATGGCGACCTCTGACAGCAACGGCGCTCATGGCGGTCTAGTGTCCAGAGCAGTGGTTCTTAACCTTGTTGGAGGTACTGGACCCCACCAGTTTCATATGCGCGCTCACCGAATCCTTATATCATACGTCGTATCATTTTTCATAATATCGTACGATATCGGGTGTGTGTTTTGACTTCCACCGAACCCGGGAAACTGGCTCACCAAATCCCTGGGGTTCGATCGAACCCAGGTTAAGAACCACTGGTTAAAAGTGTCGGCAGAGAAGTGCCCTTCCTGATGATCTCGATGAGAGGCCTACTGGGGGTTTGTCGCTAGCATGCCAGTCTGCGGTCTCAAGTCGGAGATCCTCAGGCGGAGTCTACGAACAACCTCGGCGGCTGTTGGTTTTCTGGTCTGGTGTGATGATGATAAATGCGTTCGGTGTCGATTATGATTGCCATGGAAAGGACGAGAGGAGAGTCTCCAGAGTCGTCGTGGCGAAGTAACGCAGAAGCGTGTTCACGCTGCAACTGCTGCCCGGGGACCGGGACACCACCGTGTAGTGTTGCCAGGACGCAATTATGGTGTTAATTAAAATAATTAGTGGAATAACAACCACACATTTATTTCATACAAAATAGACCCCATCGGCCAGCGGCGTTGGTTTCGAGCCGTCGTGACCGATCGGTTAATTTGGAAGTATTCAGAAGAACCATGACGGCAAACCGGTGTTACTTTGGACTTCAGCAGCATCTACGGCCGAGATTCCAAGCTCTGCATGACCCTCATCAGGCCCGTACTAACATAAGGGTCTGAATCTTGAGTTCTGATAAAGTAAGATGAGGAACAACTGGGTATCCTGGAGAGGATAATTCTGAGACAGATATTTGAAGCCGTATTCAATGACGGGGAATGGCGCATCCGGAGCAATGAAGACCTGTCACATCTGTCGTCAGAGTGGCTAGACTCTAATGGGCCGGTCACGAGTCTAGGATGCAGGACGGTCGTCGCAACAAGCCTTCCTGTCCTCGGAGGAAAGGAAGACTAAGGCCGAGGCACTTGGACTGTCTACAGCAGGACGCTTCATCATAGAAACTTATCGGAAGATGGAGCGACGTGGCGGCAGACTGAATAAACTGGAGAATAATGTTGGACGAGGCCAAGACTCTACAATATGGCTGTTGCGTCTTTAAAGAAGAATTATTTTATAAGTACATTAATCGAATCACCAATAATAGCAGGTTGTGCATTCTGAATGCTATCAAAAGTCAAGGAAAATATTTTCTTTTAATTTTTCCATTAGACAGAAAAATGGACAAGAATAAATTAGTTTTTATTTGTGAATTCGCACTACAGTTTTAGTAGCGTTTTTTGGAACTGAATGCAAATACAAGAACATTTTTACAGGCGGCCGTTGACTTTCACACACATTCGTTTCCTGAAAATGTGTGCGAATGTTGAGTGTTCAAAAGTTCAAGGATGTAAAAGAAATTCAATCTTTAAATATTAATTCATTAACCCAGGCTTTTTTATCTGATTTCCAAATGACCGGAAGCAATTCTTCATCATCTTCTTTTAATGCTCTAGGATTTTTTGCTCGATAACTAAACATTGGCTTCAATTTTAAATCGCCAGCTAAGTTTCCACCAAGTAGCAATATCAACCGGTTTTTGGATAGATAAGAACTGATTCTTCCTCTGATAGGAATGTACGATTAAGCATATTTATACAAAATAAAACCGTCTCGTCTAAATTAAATATTTGGCTAGAAGAATAGAACTGCATAAGCTATTTTTTCAGTCTATTTAATATTATGTAAAGACTACGTTAGAGTCTTCTTTTAATCTAGTCTTGCAATCCTCAAACAAACTATGAGCCTTGGCCTGAATAATTGAAAAACTCAGAAGAAAATTGTTATGATGTTGATCATCAACCTATGATTTCGACTTTATGGAAGCGAACAATTCTTGCATTATCAAATAAAATCTTTAAAATGTTCGAAATAGCGAATTGTACGAATTCCATGCAGTTCTTAATTGAAAATGTGTTAATCTGCAAAATGCCGACTTGTTAAAACCTAAACAGAATTCACCATTGGCCAATTAAGGTCATATGCTCGTAAAATTAAGTCTATATTTGGCAGTATTTATGCGAAACTGTGTAAGATCCTATGAAGTAATATATAAAATACAAATATTGGACATATATTGACTTTAAACCGAAACTTGATGAAAAAATCTGGAAAAATGTTCTGTATTATTACATAATTGACGATCGGTAAAGAAAATAATAGCTCAACACTTTACAGACCGCTAATAATAGACGATGGAATAAAAAAAACATTTTATTTTTCAACATTTTCTTAAAATATCTATGAACAAAAATGATAAAATTACCAATTTTTAATGAAAATAATGTTATACGAATATATGACGCATAAATGCGTCATCGGCTCTTAACGGGGACTATACAAATGACGCATATTTGAGTCATCAGTCTGTAATGTGCCATTTACACGGCAGATAGTTGTTGTGCGACTGAAGTATAAACACATACAAAAATGAAAGATAAGTTTCAGGACATAATAACGCGTAAATCCATGGGTTATCAATACAAATAATGTCTTTATTGCAGTGGTTCTTAACCTGGGTTCGATCGAACCCCAGGGGTTCGGTGAGTCAGTTTCCGGGTTCGGTGGAGGTCAAAACACACATCCGACTTATTGCACGATATTATTATGAAAAAAAATGATGCATGATATAAGGGTTCGGTGAATGCTATATGAAACTGGTGGGTCTGTAATTCCAACAAGGTTAAAACCACTGCTTTATTATTTAAAAGTACAACAGATTACCCAACTTTTTTGTGTTACTAGTCTGATATAATTATACATTTACCATTCCTATTTGTCGCTGCCATTTTCTAATCTTACTAGTGTTTTCTTTGGGATTGACTCCCAATCACAGTTATCAAATTCAGCATCTGATTTTTTTATTTTCCTTTAAAAATTTATTCACCACTGTTAAATATAACCTTTTCCCATCTTATTGGCAACTTATCGATCCCCTTCCTCATAAAATTTGGTGGGTTTGGACTGAAAGAAAGTATCGAGGGCCTAATTGATTTGCTCATCAATAATGAAAGTTTTTCTATTAAAAAAAAATCTGTATGGAACAGCAAAAGGTAGTAGTCCGTAGGAGCAAGATCTGGGGAGTAGGGTGGATGTGGCAAAACAGTTGAGCTCCAGATTTTTTTCTTGAATCACTTTTGCCGTGTGTGGTCTGGCATTATCGTGTAACAGGAAAACGCCTTTCCGATTGAGCGCAGGACGCTTTTCCAGTAGTTTTTCATTGCTTGTTATTGTCTTGTCCAAAAAAGGTTTGATTTTATGCCTTGAGAGGAGACTTGGGGCGATAAACATTCGGTCTGACTTATTTCGGCCACTGAGGTTATTATGTGGTGCCCAAATGCCTAACTTGCTGACTTTCCCCAAAATTGTTTAGGTGGCGATAAACTGTAGATTGTGAGCCATTGAGTCTCTCTGCCAATTCCCTTGTCGTTTGACATGGATTTTGTTCCAATATCGAATGACATTCCATGACGAATATGCATTTTTTTGATTCTTCATTTTAAGGGTTTGAATAACACCACTGTAACGTCCACCACACTAAATAGTCGTCGAATGACTGACAGGCCACTTATCTATCTAGTGAAAACAAAAATCCCCTTGTCGGGTGACTTACTGCGAGTGAATCCAAACAATAGAAACTGTCCACCTGAATCGGAAGTTATTTATGACTCAAACTAATAGAAGCCAACAAATACTTATCTCGATTTATGCATTTTTTTAAACTATTCTTCCGTGTAAATCAAAGGTCAGTTATAATTATCATCAATTAAAAATATATATACACTGATTATTCAGAATATTCTGTTCTATTCAGCATCATTTTACATGTATGGTAACAGATATACTGAGAATCTGTATTGAATTAATACTCTCATTAATAATTAATTATTATTGTTGACGACAACTATTCGTGACTATACTATTATAGTAAATAACTCTAATATTTACACATATATTATAATGTGTACAAGATTTAATTTATTACTATATATGACATTTATTAGATATATGTTCATAATAATATGCTAAAATAAATTTACACATACTTATTTTTGTGACATGCCATAATATTTATAAAATTTCTTATTTTGATTGACTTTTGACACTGATAACGTTATCACTACCAACATTATTTTTTTAAGATAAACAAAACGATTGTCATTAACATACATATGTACACTTCGATTGCGTGGTATTTGGGAGGGAAAAAAATGGTGAAGTTCTCCAGTTTGCCAGAAAATTAGAAAGCATGCTGATTAATATCGATCGGAGTGTTGAACGTGCTTTGAAATTTCAACGAGCTCTCAAAAATATTTGTGCTCAATTTGAAGAAATTCTTATATAGTATTCCAAGATTTAGCGTTTTCCAAATATAATGAGGTATCCGATGATATAAATAATATTTTGGACCAATAAGAAACAATAAATGGTTAGAGTGGAACAGTTTTTAGATAAGATTGATTTTTTGCTACCAAAAAATATACACTGTAGACTTTTTCAAACATCCAGAGAGCCCATCTGGATCCCGGTTGGAAAACCGATCTAGAAGGAAGCACTATGGGAGGGACTGCCGCGCACTGCGCTCTATAGCACGGTGCGCTATAGAAGGGTTGACTGAAATTTATCTTTATTATACTGAGTAGAGATGACGATTGCAGCGAAAGAGTTATTGGATAAGTTATATCCAATTTTTGGAATGAGTTTCATTTTGGAACTGTTTAACACTCGATTCAACAAAGAACTTATCCAATATTGTTCTTAGAAACATTCATTTATATTTATTAATTTTTCATGTTCTATATTTGTTGGACAACATTCCTTAAATTCAGCAGTTGATATAGATCCTTTGATTGAGCCCTTTCTATCATACCAAATTCTTTATTTTTTCAGTTTTTCATTCTTTAATAACCGTTTTAATTTAAATAACTATGTTCCAATTTACATAATAATTTTTCAAATGCGTTTAGATGTTCTCATAAATTTAATGAACACATTCCTATCCAAATAACTTTTATACAAAGCATTCAGCACGTGTCACTAGCGTGTGCAGTAAATAAGCAGCTGTCACGCCGGCGTGACAATATCGGCTAAAGAGTTAATCACTTAACTGCCAGCGCAAGTATTTAAATTTACGCACCAATAATTTTGATGCAATTAATTAAAGATGCAATAGAAATTGCATAAAAATCATAAAATAATACGTATTAAATACACCACTTTTTTTAACGACAAAACATCGCGACTCATCGGTGAGACGCTGGCATTGGAGTGGTTAAGCTCTATAAGATGTTTTGGTATTAATTACCGTCCACAATTTCATAAACAACGCAAAATCCTGAACATTCCTCAAAATATCTTTGTCATGGGAAATACAGTCAACCCTCCTATGGCGCTCCCTGCTATAGAGGCCCTTGTGCAGCAGTCCCTTTTCTAGCGCTTCCATCTAGATCGCTGCGCATTTTTTTAAGGTCATATCAATCAAGAATGCAGAAAATATGGATGAGAGATACCATAGAGCGACAAATCCTTTAATTAGAAATAAGACAAAGGAGGCCAAAGAGCGACAATCTTGATCGCTTTCGCCTACACAAACTATTAAAAGCAGCTTGTGGCAACTATAAAAAATAAAAACAGTCAACCCTTCTATAACGCTGTTATAAAGCGGTTTTCTATAGCGTGTGTAACAGTTCCTCTTATAGTGTTTTCTTTTAGAGCTCCTTCTTTTATAAAAGGAAAAATTTTGAAATTCATATTACATATTTCGTAAATATGTAATACATTACCGCGCAAAATAAAGATCATTGCCCGTAACACTCAAGCACCCGCTGTTTTCAGGAGAAACTTACACCTAAACCAGCATCTTTTTATCGGTCTTGCGATTTTGCGCGGCTATGTAAAAAATGTTCAATAACTTTTTTCCTTTTGGAGATAATTTGGCCAAAATAGAAGTATTATGCGTATAGTATACTTATATTAGATTATTAGAATATTTAAATAAGAAATAAAATATTCAAGCTGTGAAAATGATGATTTATTGTATTTTAGACGATAAAAAACAAATAGGTATCTTTATGTAGTATGTAGGTAATTTTAGCTTTGTAATAAAGGATGTGACGGGTGTAGCACACACTCCAAAAAAAAATATTTTGGGTGAATGGATAAACAAAACCTAAATTCGTTAAGCAGTCGATGTGTAAGTACTCCTCGGAAAGTTTTCGATCCGAAATAATCTATTATTTCAAGGACAGTTTTCAAACCATAAATAAATACATATGCTCAAGTATATTTGTTGGAAGGGCATGCAGAGCAATGAATGAAACTGTGTCGAGTCGTAAAACTTTAAAAGAAAGCCTTTTGTAACGCATTAGATAACACGTTTCGTGTGAACCCGCGTTAGTGCGGGAGCGGGTGTTTACCGTTTACGAAAATTTCCGCACTAACGCGGGACCGGGTCCTTGAGTGTTAAGATTAATAAAGAAAAATTAACCCGTATGCGCGAATATACTAAAAATAGAATAATTTCATTAAAAAATATGAATGGAAAAATAGTTGATGTATTCATTTCGTTAAAAACTAACCCCCAAATTTTGTATTGTTACCTAGTCTTCTATAAGGCAGGTTTTAATAGCGTAGTCCCTATATCGGCGCTATATACGAATTGGCTGTATTCCTACACTGCCCTGCAATTTTTTTTGTAAGGACATAACAAGTCATAATCGAAGGATGCTAAGTCCGGGGAGTGTGGTGGATGCGACAGAATTTTCCAGCCTAGTTCTGCGAGTTTCTGACGAGTCCCCAAAGCCGTATGTGGCCTAGCATTATCATGAATCAGGATAATGTCCTTCCTATTGAACATCACCGGCCTCTTTTCTTGGATGGATGTTTTTAAATAATCCAATTGCTGACAGTACCTCTCTGAATTTAGCTTTTCGTTCGGTTTCAACAGCTCAAAATGTGTCGGTCCTCACATGTCCCAACACTTATACAATTCTCTTATTCAAGCTCAACTTCGGTTTAGAGGTGGAGGGGGCAGGTTTTCCGGATTCACAATATGCTCTTCTTACGATGTTTGCATAGATAATCCACTTTTCATCCCCAGTTATCATCCGGTCCAAGAAGGGTTCGATTTGGTATAGTGCAAGCAGAAATTTGCATATGATGACTCGATCGTTCAAATTCTTGTGGCACCCATCTCGAATATTTCCACCCCAATCATTCTGTCCGAATATGGTCCGAAATGGTTTGTTGAGCTGAATCAAGAATTTCTGCAATCTCCTATGTTGTCAAAAAAGAATTTTGATCTAACATGATCTTGACAGAACTTTCCGTTACACCTAATATATTGTGAATTATGTTTCACACTCGGCCATGCTTACCTATTACTCGTGAAACGTATCGCCTAGTTTTATATGGCTTCCATACTTGGATTTACACGGTATTCGTTGGGACATATCTACTAGGTTTGTATATATTCTGTTATTTGTTTGTATATCATATTTATTCATCATTTGACATGGATTCACTGTTATATTCTAAATTAAATTATAATAATATATATATTATATATTGCTAAAAAAATAAAACAACTTTGTCTATGGTTTAAGTAAACGATCACTATTTTTTGCAAAATTAAGATGTTTTTCTAGTAAATTCGCTTATTTCGGTACAGTTATCCGATATTCACACTGGCCGCGATGCCGTAACGGTGATTATTATTTAATAAAATTTTGTAAACCTGTTTTTTTTGTGTCCCTTGAATGGCCACAGTCACTGCGGATGACCCATGATCGATTAAAAAATTGTATCAATTGGTCATGGTGTGACTGGTTGAAACACTTTCTACAATCACGCGAGCATTCCACCGAGTTCAATAACAAATGTGGGAAAATCTTTTTTGTGGCAACGAATCGTTGCACTCGAGATGAAGTGCAACGGAATGTTACACGGAGAGAATTGGCCTTGACATTGGAATAAAAAAATCGTTAAGATTCATCGTGTATATTATTTTTAAGACCATAAGGATCGTCGACTTGGTATAATTTTAACGAACGTACGATTCCGGATAGGATCGTACGATGATCGACCAAAGCCTCGTGATGTAGGTCAAGCCAAATAAAATGTCTTCACTCGAAATGACCACTTTGAAAACACGTTATGCAAATTTCTAGTTATCATTTCCGTTTCTGGACCTATGATTTTTACCCACATCAGCTGACATAAATGTCGTTCGTTACGTCGTTATAATATTATACGTTACAGTGTAGACACGTGAACGGATATATAATGCTTAATGCAAAAGATTATTCTCGATTGTTGACACATGCATAATTGCCAATGGACTGATTAATCCGATAGATCGCATAATATAACATATTTTCACATCACATCACCATTGTGTGTCGATGGAAAAATCTGCAATATCAAAGACAATGCGACAGATCACAGTCATTGTATGCGATTTGATACATGGTTTATTTTAATTATGATTTATTAACGTAATTATCCTGAAATGGAATAATTAATACAGTATTAAGAAGTAATCGCGCATTTTTTAATATCTCTGTATAGTTAAATGATACGGTTTTGCTACATAGACTTCATCCCTCCTCATTATAACTATTATAGATCGCAGTAAATTTTGTTGTTCATTGGTTTGAAAAACTACAGGAAGACGAGAAGTAGTTGGAGTTTTTGATCTTTTCAAAAAATCTTACATATTGTTTTATCTGGACACAGTCGAGAGGGTAAAATCCGATACCAACAAGGTAGAAGATGTACGTCCAATGCCAGCAATGGCCAAGTGAGGAAAACTCTTTACAAAAAATCGCATACCAAGACGTCTTGCGTCCCCGCGGTATGGACACGAAAGGGTGAGACTCAGTCACGTGTGAGACTCAGGTTCCTTTGGCCTCGACTGTCATTCGAGAGTTTGGTAAGGCCCATGCCATCAGCGACTGAGCAGTGTGGTGATGATATGGAGGATTCAGACAAATCATCCGAAATGCTTCAAGAAAGTCGTACAAATATTCAGCATTGGCTAAAAATATGGAAAATTATACAAAATCAAACCATGTCCAGATAACTTTCGCCCTAAGAAAGGGAAACTGTCCTCCTGTAAGCATTGATGCTGAGCTACTGCTCCAGACAGACTCCTACGCCTACACTATAGGTACCTGTACATATAGTGGAAGATATTGTCCCTCTGAGCATCGATCCACCGATCTAGATGTTAGCGATGATGATAGACAGTCAGGTACCAAAATAGATACATTTTCTTCAGACTTAGAGAAGGAGGAGACTACTTAACCATTTAGACGCCACGGCGTGCAGGCACGCGAAATCGGCTAACCAACAGCGCCTCGGCAAACACTACTACGAATTTTATTTATGAATAAATATAATATTTTTAAATGAAAATTAATGCAGGGACATATTTTCAAGGCAATGTGATTGTTAGAACGTCGATATGTTTAGCCGTTTCATTTTATTTGAAGTTAATACGGTGTACGGTAAAAATCCATATAATTGGCTCGGCGATTAAAGGGTTAAGCAACCCCACAAAACTCAAACGACCCCCAACAGCATTCTTTGGTATGACAGGTAGTGTCACATTTCCGAAACTTCTCGAGGAGAATGTAGAAGCAACAATCTTCAACTAACTCTATGCGATAAATTGTTTTTGAAGATGTAACATTATTTGTGACAAACATCAAGCTATTTTGTGCACTTATCCATAGAAGGGGGTCTATCAGAGACCCCAAGCGTTTCAAGTCGAGATATTGATGAATTTTTTCATCAGTATCTTGACATTTTTTTAAAGACGCGTAAAAGAGCTCTCATCGCACGTGTTAATCGCACGTTTCACTCGGCACATTGTACCGGATGCGAGCTATAATAAACGGACAATGATTATTTATAATATTTATTCTTTAGACTTTTTTAGACAAACACAATAAGGTATGTATAATATATATTAACGGAGTTATTCGAGAAAAAAATATATACTGGAGTTTCTGATAGACCCCATCGGTGCGGCTAGGTCAAAAGCATGCAGCAAATTGCAGCACTAGAGAAAAAAATAATAATACACGCGGATTTTTTTTCTTGTATCAATTTTGCTAATGCGGATATTTTTAATAAAGCTCAGTACGATTCGAGGTCACAAATGGAGATAATAAAAATTTCTTTCCAAGAAGCACAAGACGCTTCGTGGAACGAGGTACCAGCACCACGATTTTCACGTCTGACTTTCCGGTTCACTTTTCGACCCACCGGACAATGCTCACACTTTCCAAACGGTCATTATATCATATTCGGTCTCGAATGACGCAACCTTGAAGATACGAATGTGTCTGGGTCCAAAAATTAAAGAAAAAAAGATTGAAAAAAGCAGCCGTCTGACTTTCTAAAGCGCATTCCTTCGCAGAAGCACGCTGGATCGTCTTATCAATTGTTAATTGTTGTGATTTTTTTTGTATCAATGTATTTATGTAATGTTTGGACGGATTAAGTTTTATATAACGCGGTACATATTCTAAAATTGTCGAGTAGGTGTTTGCGGGAATTGCGCAGACTGCGAGAGAGAGTGGCTTCGGCCGGTTTCTAGACGAGGAAGTACTTCAGGCGGCCTGGCTGTTTCCGCCTAGCTCTTGTCACCTGTGTCACATGTTTAGATTGATGTAATATTTTATTATGCGCCACTGGTTGTGGTATGAGGAAGAACTAGAAGTGTCCACAGTCACGTTAGCATTGGCTATTTACTAATCCTCTAGACAAGAAACTATTTTTAGCTTGAAGAATTAGGCCAAACGCTGCAAAAATTATCCAATTCGTTCTGTTTTTGGGTAAATACCTAAAATCATTACGCCGGAAATAATCAGTCGTTACTAAGAAAGCTTTGTTACTATGGGCTCGGCAATACATGAGCCGTTGTTTTTAAAAGTGATATGATATAAGTCCATTTATTTATATAAAAATAAATAGATAATTGAATAAATATAATTGTTTTTTTTAGCTACAAATTAACTTCTTTCTAGTAACATTGCTTCAATTGTTAGACCCTCCTCGTTTTCAAAATAAATTGAGAACTTTAAATTTCGTATTTCATCCTTCATTCCTTTTTTCCTGTTTGTTATTGCCTTTTCTAGATATTTCGTTAAGACAAAATCTTAATGCTTCATTTGATATTAAAGGAAGCGACAACTTGTTTAATTTAAACTTATGATTGTTACAATTGGACTTATTCCACTTTAAATATTGCTATATAACATTGGACTTATACCACTTTCAAAAATGAATGCTCATATGTTGAATACATTTTACTCTCTTAGTCAATAATATTACCAAATAATTATATAATCTTTAAATCAATGACCTCTTTTACATATAATGATATCAAAATACGATATATCGTATTTGGTTAGCCTAGAGTTTAAATGAACAGAATTATGTCCGATTTTTTTTCATCATCATCATCATCATTTGACAGCCACAAGGCTCTACTCGCTGAGGGCATGGGCCTTACCAAACTCTTGCATGGTAGTCGAGGCCAAAGGAACCTGAGTCTCACACGAGGCAGAAAATTCCTTTTCGTGTCCATGCCGGAATCCTGGAGCCAATTCTATATGCGGTTTTAAAGAGTTTCCTTGACCATTAAGTCAGACGGCGTGCATCTTCTACCATATCGACGACCTTCCTCTCGACTGTGTCCAGGCAAGTAGGAGGAGGTTTGTCTCGGTATTCGTTTGTTCTATTCTCGAAGGCGTTTTTTTATATTAGGTTATTTCAAGAGCCGAAAAAAATGAAAAGATTGAATCGAAGAATACAATCGTGCTTAAACTTCTTTACAAGGAGTTGGAGTTTTTAGACAGTATTGCCTTCTGCATATCATCGTGGACGAAAAAGTGGAAGGCAAACAAAAACAAACAACAGCGATTGGAAAGAAAGAACCTGTCGTGGTTGCGCAACTTTCGTAACTGGATCGGGTTAGAAGGTCCAGAATTGTTCCACTTCAGTAAAGAAAAAAGTATTTATGGAGAAAATACAAGAATCATAGATCGCATAGGTCCAGAATCGGAAGTCAAATAAAGAAGAAGAAGAAGAATTTTCAAGAATTTTGTTATCGAAGATTTGCTGAGAACTGGTAGACTAGCGACAATATAAGTGGTGTCATTGAGGCAGACTCCGAGTTAAAGCAACGACCCACGGATATTGAATAAAATTAAGAAAGGTTTCAATGTTAATCTTTGTTGATTTGGAAGCAATTTGGTTTTATTGAACCGTACTGTCACAGGAGGCGAAGAATGAGTCTGCTAGATCAATTCTTAACATAAAAGATAATTGACAAACAATCTATCTTGTATATTTGGATTACTTACGGTCGAGATTCCTCAAGTAAGATAAAAATCAGACTCTACATGACCCTCATCAGGCCCGTCCTAACATATTGGTCTGAATGATGGGCTTTGACAAAACAAGATGAGCAACAAATGGATATTCTGAAGATGGGAATTCTTGAGTCGTTTTCGACAACGGAGAATTGCGTATCTGAAGCATGGAGGAGCTGTACTAACTATCAAGGATATACCAGTCATAGCTGTCGTCAGAGTGGCCAGACTCCAGTGGACCGGAGTGGGAGGATGCGGGACAGCCGACCAAAGGCTTATGGTGAACAAGCCTTCCCATTCTTGGAGGAAAGGACACATAGTGTACAGAGGGACACTGCGTCATTGAAACTTACAGGAAGATGGACGACGTGGCGGCAGACCGAATAAAATGGAGAAGGGTGTTGGATAGGGTCAGGGCTCTACATATTTGGATTATGGGCTAACCATCATCAGAGATGTGTATAATAAACAGCTTAAGAAACGTAAAGAGGCTATGGTCAATAAATGACGTGCTATACTGAATAAAATAAGCGTCATTTTGCAACATAATAACGTTCACCTACACATTTAATAAAAACCACTTAAGAACATTTTCCTCATCGGCCATATTCTGCAGAAATTGCGCCATCCGAACTTTTAGCACTTCAATAATAAATAATAGTTTACTAATTTATTTATTTTATTACTTAGAGTATTGTCCTCTAATACAAAATAACAAAAAAATGATTAAGAAACAGAGAATGGTTGTTGTAAATTGAAAACGATATTCTCATACATTTGTGCCAATACTTTTTCAGTATGGCGTTTAGCTCCTTTAGTGTTACTCTCTTTATCTCCTTCATATTAGTCAAAACCAGGATAGGTAAATCCTCCGGCGAAAATCTATGAATTCTTGTATTTCTTTATGACACTGGGGGTTGCATCTTTAGAATCTTTATATGAGTGAGTGACGCTTTGGATTTTCTGTTACGTCATCATAGTCAAATAAATAAATAAATAAAACGTTTCATGCTTTTTTAATTTTCCTAGAAAATGGGGAATATGTCAAATTGAGCGGGGACCGAATAAGGAGGCTAAGATATTAAAAACCAGTGTCATGGCTTGTAGGTAACATGCATATTATATCGATAATGTAAGTCAACAGCGACTGAACTGAGTTAGTAGTCGGTAATGTTTCGGACGAAAGCTATGCTTTCAGGGGATTCTTTATAACACTGGCCTGGGGTATGTAAGAGGAAGAGGCCCATTTCCTCCGCAAGTTAGTTATGTAGTTTAATTGCCATCTATCTTTCGTTGAATAAATAATTATATAACAATATAAAATTCGATCTAACTGAAATAATATTAAAAGTTAACCAGTGTCGTGGTTTGGCACTGGGAATATTAGTGTGAGAGACTCTTTCCCTTGCATCTTTAGAATCTTTAGATGAGTGATGGTGCTTTTAATCTTTCTGTTATGCCATCCATCCATTGTAGTCAAATAAATAAATTAATAACAGTGTTTTTTGGCCAAAAAATCTCTTAATTTTTTTCACGAGGGAAAAATTGATTGAAGTAAAAACCTTTTCGACTTTCAATAATAAAGTGAGCATCCGATTTGGCTTCCAATGTCAAGAGGCACAGGTGTACCAACACAACAATAAAAAAATACCAATATGTTTACATACAGGCTTTTGAATCGGCCTGACATATTTTCGGGATGCTGCGAAACGTTTTGCGGATATGAGCGTCACACCTTTCGCAGCTGATTCATCAGATTTGAATATTCCGGTAACCTTAATCATCGCCAGGCTCTGGGTCTACCGATACTGATGTCATATCGAGAAAGCAGACGGTTGCTTTCGTTGATCCATTTACTCTCTCCGCTTTCAGCGTGGCGTGATTAGTATTTTTTCACTCCATCATGCCATATCGATAGATGTGTGTGTGTATATGTGTGCATGTCGGCCTCACGATGTAAAATTGGAGATGTTTCAATTATGGAATGACTCGGCCATAATAATTTTATATAATACGCACGTCGGATACAGAATATGTGTAACAATGGAGACATTCTCATTATATATATATTTTAATTCGGGAGAGAAAGTGATAAGTCGATTCAAGGCCGGATTATACTATCCAGCCGAATCCAATCGGATCTCATCCGAATTGTAATTGTGTAATTTACGTCTGCGTCGACCGCATAAATTGCAGTGGCACAATAACAGCCATTTTTCATTGTTTCGATGTAAATTTTTCGCCGGTTTTTTTCTTCTTAATTTATGGAGCAGGATGAGGTCGTATTGTGGCATCATTCGATACAGCTTTGGCATAAACAATCCGTAATGAATGACAATTATTATCTTGCTCTATTCAAAGCTTTTGCCATGAATCATGACGATCGGGAATTGCAAAAAAAAATGATAAAATGATCTTCCGATACCTTAATTAGCATACTTTCACCAGTGACTGTTCTTCGTTGTGACTATACTTTTTTGTTGCAATCATTCCCTATTCGATTCTTGTCTGCACTAATACCAAGCCAATCTAGAGATTTATATCATCATCATTATCATTCACCAGCAAACAGTTTCCCTCTATTGGATATTTCTGGCATTGGACGTGTATCTTCTACCCTGTTGGTATCGGATTTTACCCTCCCGACTGTGTTCAGGCAAGTGGGAGAGGGTTTGCCACGTTATTCACAAGTGATTAGTAACTCTGTTGCCCAATAACAATCCTTTTATCATGGGAAAAACCTCCTCAGAGAGGAGTATCGAGACTAGACCGTTTATCGGTCAACAGGTTAGGGTTTTCCTTCCCAGGGCAATACTGGTTCTGTGGTTCGTAATAACGTATTTCTTAAAAAGATGCGGGTTTAGGTGTAAGTTTCGCCTGAAAACAGCGGGTGCTTGAGTATTAATACGGCAACGAAACAAATGCGTTTACAATTACACTGGTTGCTTGACGCGTAGTGCGACCGAGACGAGATATGTTAGAAAGGAACGGCAATAAAACAAACGGTCGCTATGGCTAAAAAATGGATACAATTGTGTTTCTAAACAATCATTTTTTCTTCGTGTCTTACTTGAACCCATAATTGAACTTAATTGAATCTCAATATTAATTTGATCCTAATTTTTGGAATTAACTAAACATGAAAAGAGGAATCGTGTGATTGATGTCTTCGTAAGATCGTTTTTTAGCTTAAACACGTATTTTTTCCATTCATTGTTCAAACTCCACTAAATTAAATTCGCTGTCATCGGAAAAAACAACTCTTTTATTAAGATTTTTTTTCATAATTAGACGGACATCGTTCGTGCTAAAGATTTCCGCTGAAATTCTGTTTTCAAGATTTTCCTCGAGATGGTTTTTCCGTAAAAAGACATTGTTTAGTTTGAATAGATCTCACAATAAGTTTTTTGTCTTTTTGCAGAGATCTCGGAAATTTGTATATTTTTTTAAAATGCAAATACGTTTAGGTGAATCAGCAAATAAAATATTTTTCTTGGTATTCATTACGATGGCGTTTAAATTGACTTTAATTGTAAGAAAATAAATCTTTTGCCGTTTGGAAAAAGCAGAAAAATCGGTTTATGAGGACCATTCGTATATGTTTCTAGTTGGATCCCGCATCTCTAAGTATTTTCTAAACTACGTCTTTAAAATGGGACACTACTCCATTCAACATGATCATGGTTTCACAACTTTTTTTTTTAATTTATGGTACTCTTCGATAGTTTGATAGAGCAATAAGTCAATTCATGCAATCCCCGGGTCGGCTCTGCCGATTCCCTGCTCTATCGTTGCGTCCACATTAAAACTATGGAAAAAATATCAGCCTTTGAAATGTGATACCTTATTCTTCTTCAAGTGCCTTGTCCGTTTTCGGATGTAGGAGATCTACATCTTGTTTTTCTCCATGTAATTTTGGCGAGTTGGAACAATTCTAGAGCTCCCAATCTGGTTCAGTTGCGAATATTGCGGAGCCACGACAGCTTTCAATACGTTAATCTTCTGCTTTTCCTCCACTTGATTCTCTACAGAATGGATTTCGAAATTTCAATTTTTACATGTTCCAATTTACAGTGTCGACTTCCGCTCCTTGTTAGAAAAGTTAGAAAGTCGGTTGTATTCTTGACATGCTACTTCCATGGAATCTTCAACATTCTTCGGCAGCAGCACATTTCAACAACTTCGACGGATCTACATAGAGAGTCGGCGACAACATAAGATGTTTTTCATTTCCATGGAAGGATTCCTTGTCACTTCGATTCTGACATTGATTTCTATCTCCAAACTTACGTCCGAACTCTCGTAAAGCCCACAGGTCTAACAATTTAATAATAATTGTTAAACCTCAACTCAGGCACCCTTCGTTAACACGATTCAGTAATGTTTAGAGATCTTTAATATTTTCCTCCAAGGAACTATCTAAAATCTATGAAATCGAAGATTTTTTTAAAATTATATTGTTTGTAATATGGAGCGTCTATTAACTTGTGACACGCTAGTGTATGTATTAGTTTGAGTCATAAATAACTTCCGATTCATGTAGACAGTTCCATTGTTTGGATTTACTCGCAGTAAGTCACCCGACAAGGGATTTTTGTTTTCACTAGATAGATAAGTGGCCTGTCAGTCATTCGACAACTATTTAGTGTGGTGGACGTTATAGTGGTATTCGAACCCTTAAAATGGAGAATCAAAAGGTGCATATTCGTTATATGATGCTTTGAGAATTCAAACAAGTCACTAGTGCTAGAGCGACGGCTGAAAAATATGAAGTGTAAACGGTGAAAGTCTGATAACTAAAGTTTGAAATTTCATTCCGGAGATGAGTCTTTGAACGATGAACCAAGGGGTAGATAAATTTGTTCACCGTTTTACCGCTTATATTAGAATGTTTTTCTATGAGATTTATGCAGAAATATATTTGTTTTGGGATATATTTAAATTCCATCTCAACTAAAAAAATAAACTCGATTCGTTTTATTTTTCGTAATAATAAATCAGAACAAAATATCAATTGCTCAAACAGAGATCCGCGTCCGGCCGGCCGGTATCGTCGATCTCCATATTCATTACGTCCTCAGTGGGGTCGTAGACTTCATTCTGAGAAGTGCGACGTGTTTTTTACTCGAATATATCGAATTGAGGTCAAAATATCAAACCGGCCCTACCGGCGATGGCGATGTTCACTATTAGTGCGCATGTCGCATGTATTATTACACATATTAGTGATGCAATTTGTTTGAAGATAGACAAAGTAGCCGTCATATGAAGCTCGTAAATGCATTATATTACCAAACAACGGAGTCGGTATGGGGTGCTGTAAATAATTTGTATATAAAAATAATATTCATAGAAAAAGAACATATTAGGTCGTTCCATATGAAATTTCGTTTTTATGTTCAGTTTGAGTTCAGCTGCGACTGTGAGAAGTTCTGTTCAAGCTAAGCCAATTTTTTTTCTTGTGTTCAGAAAGGTACTCCACTTACATTTCACAAAAATCCGTCCGTTTTTTTTTTCGTCGTGAGGAATTTTCAACTTTTACCCGATCCCTGCCGGCCTGACAGCCGAGATACGTCACCGATACTGCCGCGAACCGCGCCGAGATTTGAATGAGACACCACGCGCGATTTGAATGGCTACGGTTCATATTTATATTTTATATGGTTTATATAACTTTTTGGTTATAAGTTTTTTTTTTGTTAGCTGTGTTTATTAGCTGATTTTTAAAACAAACCCATCACTTAACTCGGTCTAGTTTACATGTAACGACAAATTAAAGATTTAAAGAATCTCGCGCATGTACGACATGCGGCCGCACCCTGGACACGATTTGTATGCACATGTACGTCATGCGCCCCGCACTGAAAGGCTTTTAAAAAAAAATCGTAGCAAAATTTTATCTGTTTAACGAGCGTATTTGAATGCATGGCAGTGGCAGTTTCGTAATAAACATCCATCTGTCGATTTACCTCTACATATTTTATTAGCATAAAATATTTTATGATATATATGCGAAATTTGGCGGTATTTTGTATCCGGAAATGATATAATCGTTACATCCACACTGTGGTTCATTGTGTTCGATTTATTTAAATTGTATAATATTCTGATTAGCGAGATCGTTCGACCCGAAATTTGCATTGTTCATGTGTGATTCAGTCTCGAACGAAACTGAATCTTTGTCTGCATTGTGTCGAGTTTAAATATAATTTAAATTACGTAAAATTATATATGTGTCACTGAGGAAGCCATCACGCACAATAAAAATAAAGTGAAAGCGAATGACCATTGTTAAAAAATCATATAACAGAGTAAGCGTGAAAAGTTCATTGTCATATGTTTTTTTTCCGCATAGAACGTTATGTTAATAATTTCACTATTTTATAAGCATCATAATGTCACGGTCTCATAATTATATGAATGATTAAATTGTTAAATAATGTATTTTTCCATAATTTGATTGTACAATCATAATTTACTAAAATGGCAGTATTTTTTTTATATTATAAAAACACCGATTTAATGGCCGTTTAATAATTCAAATACAATAAAAAAAAAATTGCAATAGATCAACGGCTATTCAAACCTGCTAATATATTCTCTTATTATATTTAAAATATTTGTCAATCGAGTTTTTTATAAATTTTGATGAATAATTAGTCGTGTATGTCTATTTTTTAATCTGAAAATAATGATGCATTAATGATTTTTTTCCGTGACAGTTTCTTGGTGCGCGTGTTATAATAAGATAAAATATGACCATGAACTTTTTTTATAAAAATCTATTAATTTTATGTGATTATGTTTACAAACTGTGTAATTTACGAGCTCAATTTTTAAATTAGCAGTTAAATAAATGTTTTGAGATTATGACACAAAAATGCGATGAAAATTAGAGATAACCTTCGTATAACACGGTCACTGGATTCTAGTAAAGAATACCGTGTTAAAGGAATTTGTTACAAATTAAAAACAAATCAATTTTTCATTTACGACTACGAAAAATATTATATATATTATTAATACACCGTGTTTTCTTAATCATGATTACTAATGTTAATTAAATTTTAATATAATTATTTACGTTTTACACCAATCCCTCGATTTACGCGGTAGATAGGTTCCAGAAAACCGCGTAAAACGAGGCATAAAAAAATACAATTTTATTAGAAATAGATTTAATAAATCGACAATTAAATTTTATAACATCTCTAACGTATGAGTTATATTTTTAGGAACTGGATCATGATTCGGAGGTGAATTCTTCAATAGCTATTTCGTTTTTTTTTAATTGTAAGAACAGTAGATTTTGTAGATAGATAGATAGTAAGTTTTGCAAGAGATGCAAACCACCAATATTTGACGTACTGCACGCGCAATTATGGGTTATAGACGTCTGAATTTAGAATCTGATGCAATATATGCATTTGAGTGACACTTGCCAAAAAATATGTTTGATTTCTTAAAAAAAATATTGTTTTTTCTAACCGCGTAAAAGTGAAACCGCGTAAATCGAGGGATTGGTGTATATAGATTATATTCAGGACTAAATAGGATTAATTTAAATGCAATTTACACCAGTGCTACTTGAATATCTAATCCTAGAACCGTGTTATAATGAGTCTATTTTTAATCTTAAAATATATTATAATTCGTTTTTATATCAATTTAAATGACTTTTGTGTCCGACCGGTACTTACTGCGTATTTTAAATCCAAACATGCTAAATTATGACCATGAACTCTTTGCACAATGTAAAAAATATATTTATTTTTTTCCCATTGTGATGACAAATGTATTATATTACACCAACGAATTTATTTCTAATTTATTTATTATATCATCATCATCATCATCATTTACCAGCCACGAGTCACTCACTCGCTTAGTATTTGGGCCTTATCAGACTCTCAAATGGTAGTCAATATATAAATACATAATTATATACGTATATAGTATATAAAATCTTAAATACTCATCATTTTCTAACACTTTTTGCCATCGTAAAGACAGTTGTTTGATTCCATTTTTAAAAAAGTCCTTCGATTTTTCATTGAAAACCTTTTCAAAGTGTGTTTTCACTTCTCCAACATTTTTTTTTTACCGTAATTTTATTTACTGAGGTACAGTGAATCATTGTGACTGCACCGATTCGCAGCGCAACACGGCGCTTAGCGACGAGACCCTCCCCCCCCGCACTCCGCTACCGGCCCTTATCTGCCCAATAACCGACGCTGGTAGCGCTGACAAGCAGACAGCGCTCTTGCACTACACTGCCCGCGTCTGCAGCGACCAGATTTATAAATATAAATTATATTTATATTTTTGTATACATAATACATAATGAATAGACACAATTTATGTAAAGTAATGTCAAATCACAAAAACCCCAAAACAAGTTTGTCTTATACTCTTGTCAAAATAATCCCGCGTTCCTTCTATGTTCTGTTGACACTGAATACATGTTGTTGATTTAAAACTAATAAAAAAAAACCAAAATAATGCACCCCTGGAAATATATGTATATGAATGTTTGTATGTATCTATGTGTGCATATATATAACTGATATAACCGATACCAGCAATGGTAGAAGATACACGTCCAATGCCAGCAATTACCGAAAGAAGGCAACCTCTCTATAGAAAAACGCATACCAAGACGGGTTTGGCCACCGCTGTATGGACGTAAAAGGGGAGTCTTCATGCCATTGTGTGACCTCTACTCCCTTGGCCTCGACTACCATTTGAAAGTATAACAGATTTCTCACCACAGAACCAGTATTGCCCTGGGAAGGAAAACCCTAACCTGTTGACGATAAACGGTCTAGTGTCGATACTTTCGCTCCTTTTCCTTCTCTCTCTGAGGAGGTCTTTCCCATGATGAAAGGATTGTTATTGGGCAACAGAGTTACTAATCACTTGTGAATAACGTGGCAAACCCTCTCCTACTTGCCTGAACACAGTCGGGAGGGTAAAATTCGATACCAACAGGGTAGAAGATACACGTCCAATGCCAGCAATGGTCAAGAGAGGGAAACTCTTTATAAAAAAACGTATACCAAGACGGCTCGGGTCCCCGCGGTATGGACACGAAAGAGGGCCTCACGTCACGTGTGAGACTCAGGTTCCTTTGGCCTCGACTGCCATTCGAGAGTCTGGCAAGGCCCATACGCTCAGCAGTGAGTGTCTAGTGACTGGAAAATGATGATGATGATATAAAAATATATTTTTCCTCAGTTTGCTTGGTTGCAGCTCCGCACTGTATATATGGACGAGCTGCACATACTTCTGAATCGATTTTAATTTAACGGTTTTTAATTAACTCTTTATGGTCCGCTCATTTTTGCCTTTCAATCGATTAACTTGAAAATTGGAAAGTAGCTTTTTTATAGTTGTCTATGGCTTTATTAATCATCAGATCAGTATTTATTGTGTATATAAAAAAAAAGTTCCGACCCAAGCGCCACTGTCTTTGGATGATTTATGATGAAAGTATCGCCAAATATCTTTACCTGATCGTTCGTTAGATGAGAGGGAAGACAAATCGTGGACGAGTAAGTAAGACAAAAATGTCCCATTTCAATCTTATTTTTGATTGTGTGAAAAATTATCAAATACGTTCTTTTTTTTAATAATTAAGATGTCAGTTGACATCTTTAATGTGAAAGTTCGTACAATAATATTATTACAATTACGTTTTTTTACAAATTGTTTTTTTGTATGAAGTTTGGAGGGTCTAAAACAAGGGTGAGCAACCTGCGGCCCGCCACACTTTTTTCGTGCGGCCCTCCAGAGATTTTACATTTTGAATAAAAAAATCCTACAGTGTCGCCCAGCCCTATTATACCCTTGACGTAACCTTTTTCCACATACAGTGTAACCCCGTTTTTACGTTTTTAAAGGGATCAATAAAAAAAAACGTAATTGGAGGGAAATCGTAGATTCCGGGTTAGAAAACTGAAAATTGAAAAATAGTTTTTATTTAGATAATTATGCAAATCTTATAAATCGTTATGTATATCGATCATAAATCTTCTTGTAGATTTTCAATGAAAAAATAATGTTATCGCTAAAATAGCTTTTAAGGTCCTCATAGCTTACCTCATTGACATTGTGAAGCACCGAAGTTGTGCTTTTCCAATTACCAACGGGGAAAATTTCTCACTACCATCTGAATTTGTAATCAAAAGAACAGTTTTTACTTAATTTCCCTCCATGACATTTACCCTTAACCCTTTATAGGGCAAATTAATTATTTTGTATTTTTTTTATTTTTTGACTATTGTTATTGACAGTACTTATTGTCAATAACAATAAATTAACCAAAAAGTGATCTCGACAAAATATGACGTTACTATGGTTGACATTTCTATGGGCGCTCATGGAAATATAGACCTTAAAGCTATTGGTTAATATATTAACCAATTTCAGCATTTGCCCTATAAAGGGTTAAAAACAAATGTCTTCGAAATAAGAACATTGAAGAACAGTCCTGTTTCATCAGTATTCAAAATATCTCTTGAAGTATTCCATAGTCTGGAATTACAGTAGTAACGTCCGTCTGCTTCCAATCTTCAGCGATGTTCAAATCAACACTTCAAGATTTTCCGAAAACTGATCTATACAACACAAAGTGAAACGATCTATCCAGCAATTTGACGCAGTAAATCCTTCGATATTTAATCGAGACGCAATGTACAGGGCCTTACCTCGAATTAATGGACCGTTATGGTTTCTTAATATTCATTTCTAACATTTAAAAACGTCGCGCATTTATTTAAATATGTTAAAAAATTGATTTGAATTTTAAATATTTCAAACGTAAACTGCGGGAAATAAAAACGTTAAGGCGGGTATTAAATGTACTAATATAAAAGGGGACTGTAAAAATTGAACGCAAATAGTTGGAAAATGTGAAATACGGGCACGTAAAAACGGGGTTTCTATATATCTTTTGCCGTTTTTTTTTAATAGTATTTCTATTAATGATTGTTTTATTTTTGTATTTTTATACTAGGTTTATTTTGTTAATAAAGAGATAATTAAAGGTTACTAACCCCTGTGTGGTCGGACCATAAAGAGTTCTCTTGACCAGTGTTTCTCAACGTTGAACGGACTCCCCATCGGGAGGCAATATTTATTATATTTTTGATATTGCAACCCTGACTCTCACTATGGCAACACTTGTAATTAGCGTATTATTTATTTGAAGCTATCTTTTTAAATTTGTTCTCTATATAAAATTATGATACGGGCATGGAGATTTATTAACCTAAAACGAAATCAATTATATATTTCCGTGAGACAAACTTGTAAAACATTATAAAATAATTATATTTATTTTGGGCCGGTAAAGATGCGACTGTACTCGTATTTTATTAGAAACTTGCTGTACAAGTTTTGTTTATTCAATATATTCGCACAATCTTAAATTGTTCCATCACGGTATGCACGTAAAATAAGCTATTAATATCGATAAACAAATGAATCGCTAGACGGCGACGCGTGGCGCCGCGTAGCGAGGCTCCCGCGCAACTTTTCAAAAAAAGTTGCTGTTGTGCCCGAGCGTCGAGCTCTCTCCCGGCCATAGACAATTTCACTCGCGGTGATTGGCGATTGTTTATGACGGGTAGTTGATCTCGTCTCGGGCTGCGTACGCATCACACCAAAGAATAAAAAAGAATGTTCGTATGACATAACGGGCCAACACACTGGCCCACTAAACTGAACGAGTCGCGCCGCGATACTCTTTCAGAGGTGGGCGTCCTCTTCCGGATTCGAAAGCCGACCGATGGGCCCCCCTCGCACCTGACCTCGCACTTGGCCTTCATTCGGAACAATGCTCGAAGACACTGGCCTTGAGCCATATTCGGGCGTCTCGAGTGACACATCACCCGGGACCAACGAGAATACAATCGAAATAGACCATTTCTTTTTTAAACGTCACTTTCACGCATCGCGAGTAAGTATCGACTGATTCGATTTAAACGGATTTTTTATGCCATAATAACAGCGGGCCAGGCCCAGTTCATTGGAGGTCATTAGGCCAAATTAAAAAGAACAACCGATGACGTTTCGCCGCACACGAAATTGTACCTTGATTAACCGTTAAAAATTTACTTTTTGAATCGATCACTTTTACGGTTAGGTAATGTAAATTATTAATGCGTTTCAAATTACGCAACGGTTATCCGACGCAAATCGCGGAAAAACCTGGACGCTCTTTCGCGTGAATAAAATGGCAAAATATTTACGGTGGCTATTCACATTTCAATGTCATTGTCGATCATTGTTTTTCAGCGATTCTGCGATTGTATAGCGGTGACCGATCGTGTTCTGCCACGGTACATCGATCGTTAGAAACGTCGGAAAATTCACGACGGATCAAATCGATTCATCACCCCCGACGTCGATACTGATTGTCTATGGATACGCGAGTATCGATACTCGATCTATGAAAAAAATACCCTTTCATTAAATTCTTTCAATTATCCAGTGTCATTGCTTGTAGGTAATGTAAGTTAACCGCGACTGAGCAAAGTTAGTAGTCGGATAGGTTAATCTTCCGGTGAAAATCTAGGAATTCTTTATATATGTTTTTAGAATCTTTATATGAGTGAGTAACGTTTTAGATTTTCTGTTATGCCATCCATCCATTATAGTCAAATAAATAAATAAATACTCTGTGCATTGTTTTAATATTTTTTGTAGATCATCGATGGATTAAAATCAGGATCGTTTTCACACCATGGATATTTATTTTGTTTTTAATTTATTTATCTACGATTATTGTATATAATTAGTGAAGGCTTGAGGTAAAACGAAGAAGACTTGATACACTTTCCTTCTTTGCGACAATCTGGCTTCATAACCACAGACACTACTAACACCATTTTCATTCTATCTGAAAACTCAATATTTTTCTGCTTATTTAGAAATTTGCGATCATTGTTTTTTTCTAAAAATCTTCGGAATTAAGAAAAAATTACAGGGCGATATTTCCGGCGAATATGGAGGCCATTGCATCTTATCGGTGTTGTTTTTGGCTAATTTTTTTTCCACATCATGCATTTTTTTCACAAATAAAAAATCGTCGGGCTCACAAAAACACATAAAACCTTTTCCAGAGCCAACAATACACTTGTGTCTGTCTTTATATCCTCAGTCTTGGCAAAACGCAGGGGCGCGCTGTCCATATGGCCAGATTGTGCGGCGCACACAGGCGCCGGAAAATTGGGCACTAAGAGGAAAACATTTCAAAATATAAAATAATAATTTATTAAAAATAATTACTTAACCTAGCCGTTCCGATGGGGTATATTTGGGACCCCAAGTTTTTATTTTTTCTCGAATAACAGTAATCATTGAAAAAAAATAAAAACAACAATATTCGCTTCTGTTTCGGCACGGGCGCGATGTTTTTTTTCGCTTGCGTCCGGTATGATGTGAAACCGTACATGCGGCGAGTACTTTGAGACGGCGGCGTGTCCCCAGTCTGCGGCGGGACATCGCAGATTAGTAAAAAAAAAAACAAAATGTTAACTAAATTATGAAGCATACGCCCTATTATCATATAACTATTATTATTCTTAGAATATGTAATTCATTTTTTAACATTTTAAGTCAGGATATTGATTAAGAATTCTTCAATAACTTGACTTGAAGTGCTTGGGGTCTATTTTACATTGTAAATAGACCCTCTTCGGCCTGAATATGGAGCCCGCCGCATCTTATCGATGCTGTTTTGACCAACATTCTTATCCAAATCTTCTAGCGAATAAAAATCGTCGAGCTTTGAAATCTTTTCTAGGGCCAATAATACACGCG